>NW_022983935.1:0-149034 GCF_010724455.1 Aspergillus lentulus | reverse complement strand
TATTAAGGTGGACCTTAACCTCACGCCTTGGACCAACTCGGCCATCTTGCCTTACGATGACATACAGCCTTATTTTTTGCTATATGAAACATTCCAAATTCAACGGTTAGATCCGAGGAGAGTCAGCAGGAGAATGACTTGATTTTCACATAGCTGGACGGCCTAAACCTACCTATATTCTGAGATTACACTGCACAGGTTGGTGCTAAACTGACGACTAAATCGTGCAGTTAAGCTATTTCGAGGGGGCTTTGTCCCTGACCTGAAGGTTGGGTCTGCAGGCCATTCAGGTAGAAATATATCCTGAGAGATTACGCTGGACGATATGTCCAATTCCAGAGAATATGAGCTCAACACAGCAGCAGAAGTGATGCACAGAGTGTATATGTGTTTACAGAGGTCCAATTGAGCACGCAGCCTGATTACTGACACTCTACCTCAATACGACTGACCGCTACACAGTAGCTCCCCCCATACCTCTGCCGTCAGCCCATCAAATCAATTATCATGCACTCCATAATATGCAGAATGTATTGATCAACATCTGACGATGTGGCAACGATATCCTCGGCAGATAGCAAATACTCGGATCAACTCTGGCAGCTTGGCAAGAGTAACTTTGAAGCCCCGCACCCCCCGCAAGCAGACCTCCAAACCCCGACTTGTGCCATTTATGCTTGTCTCTGGGGGCTTCCCATGAATGCTCTCTTGATGCAGTGTAACTGTGTAAGTGTGCACATCCGAGGTATTGACAAAGCTCAGAACTGTGCATTGCCGATGACTGACTCGTGCGGGGTGATTGTACTTGAGATAAATGCTTTGGCACGGTAGTTTGTAGTGAACCACTGACCTCAATTTAACTGTTCAATTGCTAAGATGGCTCCAGACGTAGGAAGACACGTAGGGAATGAGAGCTTTACCCGCTCGACGGTGGTCATCATTGGCGCTGGCATCTCGGGTCGGTCCATACTACGCTCTTCTACGTACTGCAAGCGCGGCTGTTGACACAAGACCAGGATTATGCACTGCCATTGACCTTATCAGACGGAGCAAATGCCACAATTTTATCATCCTAGAGAAGAGTAGCGGGGTGGGAGGGACATGGAACGATAACCGCTACCCTGGCTCATGCTGCGATATCTGGAGTTCTCTGTATAGTTACTCATTTGAGCAGAAGCCCGACTGGACGAGGGAATATCCAGGCCAGGAGGAGATCCTGGTACTGCCGTCGTATGAGGAATCAGGGCCAAGCTGACAGAGACAGGGCTATCTGATTGGCGTCGCTCAGAAATACGGCCTGTACAAGTACATCCGGTTCAACTCGGCTGTGGAGGAAGCACGCTGGGACGACGCCGACCTCAAATGGAAGGTCAGGGTCAATGTCTCCGGAGAAAAAGATAGCCAGTACCTCGAGTCATATAAAATCACCACCGACTTTCTTGTTTCAGCTGTAGGACAGCTGAACGTCCCCCACATGCCTGAGATCCCCGGACTGGACGACTACAAGGGCAAACTGATGCATTCCGCCCGGTGGGATTGGAGCTATGACTGGACGGGGAAGAGAATTGCAGTTATTGGAAATGGTACGTCACATCACATGTTGCTTGAAGGATAGTGAGTAATAGTGACAGGCGCAACCGCCGCCCAGATCATCCCCGAAATCGCCAAAACGGCCTCGCAGGTTTCCGTCTACCAGCGCACCCCCAACTGGGTCATGCCACGCCTGGACAGACCCGTGGGTGCGGTGCAAAGAGCTCTGCTGACATATATCCCGCCCATCCGGTGGCGGAAGCGCGCACTCATGATGGACTTCCGGGAGTGGTTTTTCGATGCCGTCGTTGATGGGAATTCCGCACTTTCGGATGTGATCCGAAAGACGTGTCTTGATACCATGAGAGCGCAGTTGCCCGATAGGCCGGATTTGTGGGAGGTGTTGACGCCGAATTACTCACCTGGATGTAAACGGGTGATTATCTCGGATGATTACTACCCTACATTAGGCAAGGAGCATGTAGCCCTAGAAACTCGTTCCATCCAGCGGATTACGGAAACGGGGATCGAGACTGCCGACGGCGACTCGAAGGAGTTTGATCTCATTGTTGCGGCGACGGGGTTCAGAACAGTCGAGTTCATGTATCCCATCCAGATCAAGGGGTTTAATGGTCGGTCTCTGTCGGATATCTGGAAGGAGGGGGCGATGGCGTACTACGGCGTGACGGTGGAGGATCTGCCTAATTTCGCGATGCTATATGGGCCAAACACTAACCTCGGTAAGTTATTTCTCTTTAATAATGGAGGTATACTGACGGCTCAGGGCATAACTCGATTATCTTGATGATCGAAGCTCAATCACGGTATATCAGCACCCTGGTGAGCCAGATACTCCAGGCGCAGAAGGACGGTCAGAGTCTCGCTTTGCGACCTAAGCCTGAAGCTGTGAAGAAGTTCAACGAGGATATTCAGGCGGCCCTGAGAAAAAGCTCTTTTGCCGACCCCAACTGCAGCAGCTGGTACAAGACCGAGGATGGGCGCATCACCAATAACTGGCATAGTACGGTCGTTGACTACCAGAACGAACTCTCTAGCGTCCGGTGGGATGATTATATTGCCGAAGGAACCGGCAAGTCTCTGATTGGAAAGAAGAAAGAAACTCATATTGGACGGGTGAAAGAGGAGACATTGATCAGTAACACCTCGCTTCTCTGGGGTGCGGCCAGTGTTGCTGTGGCATTGGGAGGATACTATCTCAAGGGGAGTGCTTTGTTACGAGGAAGCCGAGTGAGATGATGCTACTGAGCGGAGGGTAGGTAGTACAATGGAACCATCATGGTAGGAATTGTGCAAGGTTCCCAATTCTGCGCGGGATTCCTGGTCTTTGCTCGGGATCTGAAGATAATTAGCATACGCCGACAGTATATCATGTCAGACAAGGCGCGTCACTAATCATGATTACTGTATCTATGCAGGTCAGATTCCTATTGCTGACCTGCTTCTTTTACATCCATTGCGATAATCGTATGATCTTGGACCGTATACAGATCCCGAGGAAGATGATACGTATTCCCCCTGTGTTACCCAGAGCAATATGCAAAGACCGACGAGTTATCATCCGGATGGACTGATGCGACCATGTAGTTTCAAGGGCAACATGGTAAACTCGAACATATATAAAGGTCTCGAGACTGGCTCTCTGTCCTCTTCATATCAACGACACGACTGAAAACGAATCCAACTCGGACTCATATACTTCGCACCATGGCACCCATCTTGAAGAAGTACAAGGCCGCAGCAGTCAACGCTGAGCCAGGCTGGTTCGACCTCGAGGAGTCTGTCCGCCGTACCATCCATTGGATTGACGAGGCCGGCAAAGCTGGCTGCAAATTTATCGCCTTTCCTGAACTATGTAAGCAGCCTTCCGTATTCCTCAGCTGTACTGATTACCGACTATACAGGGATCCCTGGCTACCCGTATTGGGCTTGGAAGGTCAACTACCAGGAAAGCCTGCCTCTACTCAAGAAGTACAGGGAGAACAGCCTCCCCTCCGACTCGGAGGAGATGCGCCGCATCCGCAACGCTGCCCGTGCCAACAAGATCTACGTCTCCCTGGGCTACTCTGAGGTCGACCTTGCAAGTCTGTACACTACACAGGTCCTGATCTCTCCCACTGGCGATATCCTCAACCACCGCCGCAAGATCCGGGCCACCCACGTCGAGCGCTTGGTCTTTGGTGACGGAACAGGCGACACGACCGAGTCGGTGACGCAGACGGAGATCGGCCGCGTGGGCCACCTGAACTGCTGGGAGAACATGAACCCGTTCATGAAGGCATATGCGGCCTCGCTGGGCGAACAGGTCCATGTCGCTGCCTGGCCGCTGTACCCTGGCAAGGAGACGCTAAAGTACCCGGATCCGTTTACAAATGTGGCCGAGGCGAATGCGGACGTAAGCAATCCCTACTCTGGGTATCTGTCTCTGAACTAACAGTTGCCCAGCTGGTCACACCAGCGTATGCCATCGAAACGGGTACTTTCACCCTGGCTCCATGGCAGACCATCACCGCCGACGGAATCAAGCTCAACACGCCCCCGGGCAGGGAGCTGGAGGACCCCCACATCTACAACGGTCATGGTCGGATCTTTGGTCCAGACGGACAGAATCTCGTCGCGCATCCGGACAAGGACTTTCAAGGCCTTCTTTTTGTCGACGTAAGCACAGCAGTCCGTGGTGTATGTCTAGGGACTAATTTGAATAGATTGATCTGGACGAATGCCATCTCTCCAAGGCACTCGCTGATTTTGTAAGTCTGACGCTGCATGAATAAGCCAAGCTAATGCATCACAGGGTGGCCACTACATGCGTCCGGATCTGATCCGTCTGCTGGTCGACACCAACCGGAAGGATCTGGTTGTTCATGAAGACCGTGTGAACGGGGGAGTTGCGTATACTCGTACGGTGGACCGGGTTGGACTGTCGGCGCCTTTAGAGGCCGTGAGCCAGGAAACTGAAGATGAGAAGTGAACGTTGCTGTTTGTTGAGACTCTCCGCTCTTTTTATTTGTTCTATCCTCGATATAATGTAGACTGGCATCGGAAGTCTGCATGTTCTGCCTATGGTAAATCAAATTTATAGTTACAGATTTTGAATGAATACTAGAATAGAAAATGTTTTATCGATTTGAGAAAAACAAATTTCTTTTTCTCCACACATCATACGATCCTGATTTATCAATTTTAATGTAAGATGCGGCAATAAGGGTTCTGCTCTGCTCGGTGTCTGCTCTCGGGGATTGCACACGGGATCTCTTCAAATTTTGCCTCGAGCAAACACCACGCAGCAATTTCAAACGGCATCTGCTTTCTCTTTCTAATGATCATCGAGAGACACCATGACTACTCCTGTACACCGAACATCCCGCCGTCCACCGGTCAAGGTTGCTTGTCTGGCCTGGTAATCCACCTAGCCACCGGGGTAGAACGACAGCTGACGACTGATATAGTCGCGCATCACGGATCCGATGCGACGGTCAGGAAAAATGCGCGAATTGCATTTCCCGGGAGAGAATATGCTGCTATATTCCCAGCAAGCGAGGCGGAGCGAGAGTTCCTCGCACCAAGCGCAAGAGCAGCAGCAGACAGTCGTCATCCTCCACTATACGGACTGTAGGTGGGAAGGATGAGATTCCGCAGGAATCAACACCTATTGCAGAAGGCCCATGGAATTCGAACAATGAGGATGGTACAATTGTCACGTTACGTCTGAGTTTCTAGTCACTAACAGATCAGACCTTCTCGATCATTTTATGAGTCTAGGGAAACCAGGCGCAGGACTACGCAGCATCGAAAGCTCGGTGGCCGAGATGGAACACATATTTGACCATATCTTCGGGGTTGAGAATGGGAATCATCTTGTCCCTGAAAACGATGAGTCCGTCCCGGATCTATTGCAGGTATACGGTAGCGACGAGGACATGTACGCGACCCCATATCCGTTGCGACAGCCTACTGACCAGTCAGACTCGATGCTTACTACGTCTTCATCCACCTCTACTATCCCATCCTACCTCCGCCGGAACGATTCCCGGCCTACAATCGTCCACTGGATGAAAATTCACCATTCCGACCGTCCAGTCCACTAAGCTTGGCCATCTCTGCCATCCTCGTTCTCATCCCGCACCCCGGGATCAAGCAACCGGCGACGCCGGAGGATACACGGCTGCGACGGAACGTAGCCCATAGTTTTGCGCAGTCGGCTCTCCAAGCAGTAGAGGCCGATCTGGAGTTACTAGACTCCTCGTCTGACCCGTCCAGAGCACTAAGTGACGGAGCCCCGATGATCGCCCGGCAGCCATTCCATCCGAAAGTGCCCCTGTCACTCGAGGCTATTCTGGCGCTTGTACTCTTGAGTGTTTATGAATATGCCCAACGTGGGAATATCAGAAAGATGTGCAATCGGGCCGGACAGGCCTTGGCAGCTGCCATGAACATGTCGTTGCATGAGATGGTCGAGGATGACGAGTACGCCGAGGCGCGTCGGAGAGCTTGGTGGATTACTGTTTGTGAAATGTTCTTGAAGTATATGACGTTGGCTAACGATCGTAGTATTTGACTGTTTGTCAAGGCTCGATAGCCAGCGGGATGGTAGGTTATCCTTATTCTTCCGAGGATTAAGGTCTGATCTTCATAGCCGGCTGCATTCAATTTGTACGACCCGCGATTTGTGACGCCGTATCCCGAGGTGGGACTTCTTCCTGATCATATATCATATGATAGAAGACTAGCTAACCATAGGGTTGCTGCAGGGATGGAAACTCCTCATTGAGGCGCAGCAGACAATCCTCGAGGCCACCACGTTCGTCCACGATCTCGACCAGACTGTCAAATCTCGGTTCAAAGCATCCTGGATCTCGAGTCGAATGACAGAACTAGACGATCAAATCACGACCCTCCTTCTTCTCTGCAGACGGTCCTCCTTATCCACGACGGTCTCACCCTTGGACTCGCCGGAGAAGATAGTCTCACAGACCATCAACCAGATTGCGGAGATCAAGCTGCACAGGTACGCCACTCAGCTTTCTTTCAGTCTGTTGCTGACCATCTCAGCGCCCGCATCAAAGTCCACCGATTCTGCGCCTTCTCGGACGTCCCCATCTTCCGCAAGCGCCACTGCGATCTGCAACCCGAATGCTGTGGCGCCGCGTCCGCGGAATCCGCCATCCCCTCGCCCCCGGAAGATATCCCCCTTCCCTCAATCATGAAATCCGATCACCCCGATCTCACGTTCCCTTTCTCCTCACATACATCATCCAAGATATGTCTTCAGTCTGCCTTGAACATCGTCACCCTGGTTGATAACCTCCCCTACCCGAATCCAGACCATACCATCCCCTTGACCCTACCTCCATATCTGTCAAATGCCTACCGTGTAGAGATTCCCCGAGTGATGCCAACCTTCGCTTGCTGCGTAATGCAGGCGAGCTATGCGATGCTAATGCTTTATCTCAAGGCGCGGGCAAAACATGCCAATAGCCCCGAGGACTCGGTTTCCGCCAAGGGTTTGTCGCTCACCGGGTTTCTGAATGAGTTGCAGCAGAATCTGAGACTTGTTTCGAAGATTCTGGCCAACTATGCGATTGCTGCTGAGGCGTTGCAGGGGATGAAGGGTGAGTGTTTGTCTTTTGGTTTGCTGCTGTATTGTTTGCTGACCAGGGTAGAGGAGGTATCGCATTGGGCTTTCTTGGACGGTTGACCGGGTCTATATTATAGTACTCTGTATGGTCCATGAATCTTCTCATAACGTGCAGATATATCCGGAATTCCACTCAGTTGTGATCTTTCCTGAAAGTGATAAGAGCCAGGGCTCTCTAGATTCAAAACGAATACCCTGTATAATAGTGAATTCTGGAATATGCCTCAAAAAAGGCGATATGACTTAATTGTGTGAATATCCTACATTCACTCTTCTTTACTTGCGGGTCTTTACTTGTGATATCACCAGCCTCACTTCTTCCTCTCTCATCTCATCGCCCTCTTACCATTCCCGTCTCTCTTTACCAACACTGAGGAACGTCTTCCCTCATATTAAACAAAACAGCTCGAAGGAAGAACCGATAGAACTTCATATACCCAAGGTATGGCAACACCGCACCGCCCCGCTTCCCTCTGTCTCAGCAGACTTCGCGCAATCATCAGCCGCATGGACCGGCTGAATATCGTAATCAAAGAAAAACTCGCACATTTAAAGAATGAGACTCACGAACTGAGGCGGTAAGTTGCCTACTTTGGCATGTAGTGCACAAACAAGGACTGACATCGGCGTTTAGTGTCGAGGGCCAGCTGACTGAAGTCGAACTTTCCGAACGAAATCGGCAGATCCAGACTGAAAGGGAACAGTTGGCGGCTGTCATGAAGGTGTTCCGTGACATGCTTGACCAGTTGGGATATGTTTTGGACTCCTCTGAGGAAGGAATTTAGTGTGTGGGATACTTGTACGTCTGAGATTTGGGTTTGTCTGGTGATAGTACTTGGGATTTTTGTTCCTTGCAGTCTCTGCTCCGGACGACTTTCGTCTGGAGGTTTGAGCCGATTGTTTTACATTATGGCGGACAATCTTCTGCTTGACTTGTGACTCCCGAAAGTGATTCGCCTCTCTTCATGTTGATGTCCAGAGGTCAGCATACAGAGAAAACACGGCCCTGTACCTAACAACTTTCTCATGGAAGCTATGTTCATGGATGCTCAGTCACCCTGATATAGTACACTGCTGGCCTGAATTTATAGAAAATGATCTCTGTGTGAAAGAGCGAGTTGCGCTGCGATTCTCACCATGAGACAATACCAGCTTCCTCCCAGATAAGCTCGGTTGTCAAGTCATGATGTGAACAGGTAGTGGGTATCAGACACTCGTGAAACCTTGCGAATTAGTGTGGTCTTAAGTTCATTTCGAATTGAATTCTCATAGATGATCGATATCGACTGCATATTGACAGACATCTCAGAAGTTATCACGGCAAACACTGTACTGCAGATATATCGTATCGATCCTTCTCATGTCAGTAAACGAACTATAACAACATCTGAATAGACATCATACCATCGCCCCTGTTTATAACCCACATTCGGCAGTCTTCCTCTCTCCACAAATCCGCGTTGTTCATACCACCTTCGCAAACCCTCCCCATTCTCCCTCCCGGTAGTGTCAACCGACATACAGGCGATGATACTACGCACTCGCCCCTCGTCCTCTGGAATAACCTGGACATGCGTTTCGTAGTCTTCGTGTTCGCGCGCACGGTGCCATACTCCCGCTTCCGACTCGGCAGACTCAAGGATGGATGAGAGTAGACGCCTCCCCACGCCTTTCGATGTATATTCCGGGTGAACGTACAGGGATACCTCGACTGTCGGCGCGTAGGACATCCGTGTGCCATTAAATGGGGCGAGGTAGCCGTACCCTAGGACTTTGCCGGTAGTGTTGTTAATGGCAACACGATAGGGCAATCCGCGGGATTGAATGTCTCGGAAAGAGGAGATAAGGGATTCAAGGGGCGGAGGATGTCGGAGGAATGTGGCGACTGACTCGCGCACGTAGAAGCTGTAGATGGTGTGGATTTGAGGGAGGTCATCCTGAGTGGCTTCTCTGATTTGGATGGACATTGTTATTGTAGGTTTTTGATGTTAGGAGACAAAGGGAAACGTGATACTATGGATTAGACTTGGGCGATGATATGAGTTATTGGCTGGCAGGTGTCGGGCTCGTGTTGTTTGTTCAGCCTAATAATGGTTGTTTATATGACATGGCTTATCAGGAGTCTCGTATTCTCGTCCACTCCTCCTCTCGCTCTGTTCAGTTGAATAGCATTGCATGAGCCTTATTGGGCTGAATATATACTCGTATACATCAAATCTAGCCGCATATGTTGCATGTATCACCTATTATACACCACCTCTGTTTTTGACCCTGCAACTTTAAAGTATTCCAGCTATATTCGCATTGAGACCTCTATTTCTCGCTTCTGTCCTGAGAAGCTTCAGTCGTGGATCTCTCGACCGGTGCTTCGGTGGCGGATGTTGTATAGTCTCCCAGACCAAGGCCAGGTGATTTGTAGTCGTAGTCGTACCACCAGCCGATGTCGTTGATTCCGGATGCATAGTATTCTTTTCTCATGGGTTTGTTTTTGTGGTTTCTATTGTTGAGCTGTCTGGTTCCACGGACACCGTAGTTGGTAGATGCTTGGGTGTCGTACGTGCCATACGTACTGTCGCTGTCTATGGGTTCGCTCATGTTGAGTGGAAATTCAATACGCTTGAACTGATAGCTTTTTCGTTATGTTTGAGAGGTTTTGAAAATATAACATGGTCGTTGAGGCGCATTTTATGTGTGGCAGTGGCAGTGGCAATAGCTATAGAATGATATACTCCTGATGTCACCACAGCCGAACGCATCTGAGATTGACAACTTTAACTCAGAGTCTATTTGTTTAGAGTTGCCATCTGTTTATTAATTGTTTCTCAATATGAAACAGAACAGTGGAGCTAGTAAAGGAGTTTATGAGAGCTTGTTTCTATCTGGTGTACATTAAACTAAAGTTGGCGCGGAGAGGATATATATTTTCAGCGGCCATAAAGGCGCATGAACTCATCCGTACCATTCTCATATCTTACACTCAATTACAGTTTCACTATGGTATATCTAAAGACATAACTATAGCCAGTGCTTTATTGTAGATTTGATTACTGAGTCGCAGACAATATGCATCAGAAGCTGGCCTCGCCATTAATTTGACCACTCTCGATGCTCTCGGCTGGACTTCGAAGCTTGCGGATAATCAATCTATCGCTCATGTCTCACAATCACAATCGGGAACGGAAGATCACTTGCCCTAGATTCTAGAATAATACCGAGTCCAGGGTAATCAGCACCAGCCGGCCAAGGGGGGACAATCTGCCGGGAACGTCCACAATGATCAACAGAGGCTCAAAGAATCAGAACTTTCAATAATAACAACAATACGATAGCAGATCTGGCATCGATGATCCCTTCCCACGGCGTATGTAGACTGGGACATTTGATTGTACCTTATGTAAGGGGGAGAATGTAGGGGGTTTGCCGGCGCTGCTCGCAATAACGTCGTGATCGACAGTATGTTTTCGGACATTGCCTTGGAAACGGGAAGTATGTGTCATATTCTTGAATTGTATCATAAAAAGATGAAGCAGCTTGAACAGATGTCTCGGTTGTCTTGTTTCTGTCTTCAGTTTATTCATAGTCGACAAAATGATATGGTATCAATCAGCTTCCTTGCTGGGCGTCGCTGCAATCGCCCACGCAGCCCAGGTGCACTATTCCCTTGACTTGACATGGGAAACTGGCAGTCCCAATGGTGTCAGCCGGGAGATGATCTTTGTCAACGGTCAGTTCCCCGGTCCCGCGATCATTCTCAACGAGGGAGACGAGGCGATTGTAAGTATATGGCAGCATTGCAGCATATAAAGGACGGCATACTGATTTGGTAGATTGATGTGACCAACCACTTGCCATTCAACACATCCATTCACTTTCACGGCATCGAGTAAGTACTTCGCAGCCAGGGGATGACTTTTCTGACGTGGTATAGACAGAAAAACACCCCGTGGGCTGATGGAGTTGCTGGTCTCTCGCAATGGGCCATTCAACCGGGCCAATCCTACACCTACCAGTGGCGAGCGGATACTTATGGAACCTATTGGTGAGCTTATCTCTCTAAACATTATCGTCAAAGCTAACGTCTCAGGTACCATGCTCATGATAAGGCTGAAATTATGGACGGACTATACGGACCGGTTCATATCAGGTGAGATCTCAACACAAGGCAAGACAAGACACATATTAACGAGAGATAGACCTTCCCCTAACAGAGATTCCCCATTTTCAATGATCTCCAACGATCCGGCCGATATTGAGGCCATGAAACGAGCCGAGCGCAACGGCAAACTTGTCATGCTGTCAGACTGGGACCATCTGACCGGCGAAGAGTACATGAAGGCCATGGAGGAGACCGGATACGATATCTTGTGCGTCTGACAAGCCTTATTCCTCCGGATATCACTGACCATATCAGCTGCTCCGATAGCGTTCTCATCAACGGCCGCGGCTCGGTGTTCTGCCATGACCCCGAGGAAATGACCAAGATGGTCCCGCCACCGGCAATGGCCATCATCAACGCCTCGTTGACTGACAAGGGGTGGGTCAATCCATGCATGTCACAAATCCGATATAATGCTGACTAAAAAAGATGCCTGCCATTTGTGCTTCCCATCCAAGGCGACTGGCAACATCACCCTGACAAGGTCCCACCCGGCCTGAATGAGGGCTGCCATCCAAGCACCACGCAGGAGACAACCTTCACAGTGGATGCCAGACACCAATGGGCAAGTTTCCACTTCATCAGTGCAGCCAGTCTCAAGGTGCTGGTCGTTTCCATCGACGAACATCCCATGTATGTGTACGAGGTGGACGGCCGGTACATCGAGCCGCAGCTGGCGCACAGTGTGAAGCTATACAACGGCGAGCGGTACTCGGTCATGGTCAAGCTGGACAAGGAACCGGCCAACTACAAGATGCGCGCGGCCAACGACGGCGGCAACCAGATTGTCTCCGGGTTTGCGACAGTCACCTACGAGGGCGGCCAGACCAGCCAGCGCCCGTCCCAGCCGTACATCGACTACGGAAGTCGCAACATGAGCGCGGATGTCATTCCGCTGAATACAAACAATCTGCCTCCATACCCGGCCATCAGTCCTGCCTCTGAGCCGGATGACTTCCACATCCTGATGCTAGGCCGCACCAACTCCTCCTGGGAGTGGTCGCTGGACGGAGCGACCTTCCTGCCTAACAACCTTGCTGCATCGCCGCCAGCCATTCTGAGTCCTGAAGCTCCCGAGTTTGCGGACGCGCTCAAGATCACGACCCGCAACGATACTTGGGTTGACATTGTCTTCCAGCTGGTTGTCGGTGAAGTTACCCCAGTCCAGCCTCCGCACCCTCTGCACAAGCATTCCAACAAAGGCTTCCTCCTGGGAACGGGCCAGGGCAAGTTCAACTGGACATCGATCAAAGAAGCCAAGGAGGCGAGCCCGCAGAGTTTCTTAAAGACGCCGATCTACAGAGATACGTTTACTACCTCGCCGCGTGGAGAGACGTGGACTGCTATCCGGTACCATGTCGAGAATCCGGGTCCGTTCCTGTTGCACTGCCATATGACAACTCATCTGCAGTCGGGAATGGGACTGATTCTGATGGACGGAGTGGATGTGTGGCCTGAAGTGCATGCAAACATGATTACTCCTACGTGATTGCTAGGAGCGGATACCCTTATGGATCTTCGGTACATAGATTCATTGCATAACATTTGATATTTGTTTACCTTTTACGTCATTTATAGAGTCTGAGAATGTAGATGAAGCTAGAATCGACTCCGATAAGTATAATGTGGCGCATATATTGTTGTTGATCTCATAACTCATTGGGGCATTCCGCTTGCATCAAGGAATAATCAACAGGGGAATCGGACTCGTCCTATCCCTTCTTTTTACTTCGTCCGTGAGAAGATCATGAATCATTGGTTCTCGCATCCAAAGTCCCCCAAAGATTACTGCATTCGCATGTTCTGGCCCCTTGCATTCCTCGTCCAAGCCCCCTTGCATCGTACTACTCCGATCTCAGTATTAGTCCATACTTGTTTTTGTTTACGAATTTCCGTGTTCATTGACCTTCGAATAACTTTATTAGCTTCCCCATATCGCCTCGATGGGTTCAGCAGAGTCTCTGCTCACACGACCAGCCACCGACACAGCCCGCAATACACCATGTTCCATTCAAGGGCTCTCCTTCTCTCCTGGCTCGCCGGCTTCACCGCGGCCAAGGATATCCATCTGGATTGGAACATCACCTGGGTCTGGGCAGCGCCAGATGGCTTTGGCCGTCCCATGATCGGGATCAACAACGAGTGGCCATGTCCGATTATCAATGCCGACCTGGGTGACCACCTCATTGTCGATGTGCACAATGGTCTGGGGAATCAGTCAACGGGGATTCACTGGCATGGCTTCCATCAATACATGACAGGAACTATGGATGGCTCAAACCAGGTGACCCAGTGTGCGTTGCCTCCGGGAAGCAGCATGCGCTATGAATTCGATGTAAGTATATCGTCGCCAAACCGTGTATAGTGTTTATACTGACGAGAAAGGCCAACCAAACCGGTACTTATTGGTATCACTCGCACGAAATGGGCCAGTATCCCGACGGACTGCGGGGCCCGTTCATCGTCCGGGATCCCTCGCCGCCATTTGCCTACGACGACGAGTTTACGCTGACTCTGACCGACCATTACCACGAGCAAATGCCCGTTCTTCTGCAGCAGTACGAGGCCCAAAGCGTAGGCGCCCAGGCCGGCGTCGATGAACCGTTGCCAGCGGCAGCTCTGATTAACGAGGGGTTCGACTCCACCACTCTCCATGTGGAGCCCAACAAGACGTACCTCATCCATTTGATCTGCGTGGGTAACTGGCCCGGCCACGTTATTGTCTTTGATGACCATGAGATCAGTGTCGTTGAGGTGGACGGCACCTGGGTGGACGCGTACCCTGCGGGAGGCAAGAAGATCCGGCTGGCCACAGGCCAACGCATGAGCATCCTTCTCAAGACCAAGGACAATACCGACAGGAATTATGCCATTTGGGACTCGATGGACGTCAACATGATGTTCTTCTATGAAAATCGCGCTATTCCCGAGGGTTTCAACCCTAACACGACGGCATGGCTAGTCTATGACGAAGCAAAGGAGCTTCCTCCGGCACCAGACGTCCACGAACTCGACCCCAACAACGACTTTGTCGACGATCTCGTGTTCGTGCCAGCGAACCACGAGCCCCTCCTCGAGAAAGTCGACCGTCAGATCTTCTTCAACACCAGCGTGACTCAAAGCGACGGCCGCAGCGTGTACACCATCAATGGACAGACATATGTCGATCCGGAGGAGCCCACAATGTATACGGCGCTGGCAGCAAGCCCAGAGAACGCTTCCAATGAGTCGATATACGGCCAGGTCAATCCCTTCGTGGTTCAATATGGCGAGGTCGTGGAGATCATCATCAACAACCACCACGGCAACCTGCACCCCTGGCACCTGCACGGCCATCAGTTCCAGGTCCTGCAGCGCACCATCCCCGAGGGCGGGTACTTTAACGGCTACTTTGCAAATATCTCTTCGACGCCTGTGAAGCGGGATACCATCATGGTGCAGAACCATGGACACGCAGTGCTTCGCTTCCGCGCAAATAACCCAGATAAGTTTTTCTTCGCCCATTAAAGAGGATGCATACTGACCTGTACTACGAGTTTGGCTCATCCACTGCCATATCGAATGGCACGTCACCAAGGGGTTGACAGGCACTCTGATTGAAGCCCCGGCGCAGCTGCACGACATTTCAGTGCCGTTGGATCATCAGAAAATCTGTCCCAGCTATGGCACGCCACCGGGTGGTAACACGCCTCCACCAAATGAAGCGCCTCCTGCGGAGAGCACCACTCCGCCCTCATCTCCTCCTCAGGATACTCAACCTGGTGATAGCCCCCCTGCAAATGATCCTCCCCCGGCGGAGAACTCCGCCCCGTCCTCGCCTCCTCCTACCCAGGATGCTCCCCGACCTGGTGGTTCACCAGGTTCACCTCCTCCTCAGTATCCCCCTCAATCCTGGAGTCAATCGAGCAACGCCCAGCCACCAGCCAACAACTACGCACAAGGGTATCCAGCGACTCCAAGCAATGCTGCGCCACCTGCCAACAACTACGCACAAGGGTATCCAGCGGCTCCAAGCAATGCCGCGCCACCTGCCAACAACTACGCACAAGGGTACCCAGCGGCTCCAAGCAATGCCGCGCCACCTGCCAACAACTACGCACAGGGCTATCCCTCTGGTTACGTTCCTGTTGCACCTGGCCCCGTAATCATCGACTCGGAGTTGCATTACGGTGGCAAGAGCAGTCACGTTGGATCTTCTGGCGTCAATGCTGGCCATAGAGATGAGATGACTGCAGATAGTGACGGCGACGCGAGCGCCTCATAGTTCTTTTCTTGTTTATAGATTAACTTAAACTTTTTAATATCATTCTCTGGTAGATATGCCAATAGCTGTTCTTAGTATCATCTACATGTATGAACTATCAATGGTCACAATACTGTGTATACAAGAGAGCGTAGGAATTGTCAGTATTAAAGTGCTCTTGATAATCGCAATGGCATAGTAGAACGTTTCAAGCTAGCTATCTATGAGATAGAGTGACAGGGCGCAGCGATAGAGTTCAAATCTGTCTAGCAGAAAAGACAGGGTAAACACCAGATAGAAGGTCTGGCGTTGAACTTCAAGGTCTGTGGATCCAGATTACAGCTACACAAGTCATCATTGAATACACGTTGTATTGCCAATGCTATGCGCATATTATATTAAGTAGAGTGTTAAAAGATACAGCCCGAAATTTTTTGAGTCTACTGACATCTCCATCAGTTCTTCGTCTTCGAAGGCGAAGCCAGAACCTGCTCCAGCCACTCGTAGGAAGTAGGAAGACTGTTGGGATATCCCATATGCGGGAGACCCTTGTAGAATCTGCAAAAGTCAGTACACTCCATTCTTCAAGTGGACGATAAGATGAGATAACATACCGTCCCTCCTTGGGCGAGCCATGCTCAAACAGCACCAGACAATCCTCAATCGGCACAACGCCATCATCAACGCCATTCAACAGCAGCAGACGGCAGCTGGGCTGATCGACGATGCCCGTCTCAACAAGCGAGAACTTCTTCTGTGCGCCGGCTACGAACTCCTCGACGGTCTTGTACCCGTGCTTGGTTGCCCATGCGGGGGTTAACCTATCTTGTCAGCTTTTCTCATTTGTATCAGGGGAAGGAAGCATACTCAAAAGGATACTCGTGGTCATTAACCTTCGCCAACCACTCCGGATCAAGATAATGGTGGCATCCCGGACCATGCGCA
Source organism: Aspergillus lentulus (assembly GCF_010724455.1). The sequence continues at coordinate 132,504 of NW_022983935.1, read as the reverse complement.
ATAGCCCCTAGCAGGCGGTCACGGTGCGTATGCGCCGCCCGGATAGCATAGTATCCGCCCGCACTCAACCCCCAGACCACCATCTTGGCCGTGTTCAGCTCGGGCCGCTGGTCGAGGTAGCTTAGGACGCTATCCCACAGTCTATCCGGCGAGGCAGGGTCCGCAGGGTCAGCGGGACAGTCCGCCGTGCCGGGGATCTCAGCGATAACAGCCGCCCAGCCGCGCGCGAGGATCTCGTGCGTGCGCTGGCTGTTGTCTGGCCGGTAGCCGTCTAGTCCGGTCATGATCAGCACTACAGGGACGGGGTTCGACTGGTCTGCGCTCGCCGGGGTGCGGATGTAGATGGGGATGTGCGCGCCGTCGTTGCCGGCACGGTAGGTGTGAGGCACGATCACCTCGTGGATGGGCTGGGTCCAGAGGCTGGTTGCCTTCAGGTAGGCCTGTTTCTGGCGCTCAAAGGCTACCCGCTTGATGGACTTGGGCTTGGTGATGTCCACGTAGGGGAAGCGAGAAATGCGGTAGACGACCGCGGCGCGGCAGAGGAGGTTTGAGGCCTCCTCTTTTTTGCCGGCTTGGAGGGCCTGCGCGGCTTTTTCCTCGAGGGCAGATGCCGTGGGGAGGAATGCCTGAGTGTATTCATCCGAGGCAGCGTCGTTGATGTTTTTCTGTCGGGTTAGCAGGCTGGCTGTAGATGGTAACGACTAGAGCATACCGAGATGAGATGGTTGAAGATGGGCTCAAAGTCCTCGATGGAGCCGTCATGGAAGGGATAGACGGATTTCGAACACTAACAACTATCAGCTGTATTCTAAGGTTCTATGGAGGAAACATACGGCAAACTTCCATCTCGACTCCCACAGGACCTTCAACGAGCCCTTGTGGGGGTAGACGGTGTCGAACTTGTCTCCGAGGATCCAGCGTGGCATTTTGACTACTTGCAGTGGTTTAGCTTCAGACACAATTGATTATGATTTCCACTGATTTCTAAGCAGCTGTCCTGTACTTATACCCTTTGTGGAAGGGTTGACAATGTTTACGAAACACGCAGATGCATCCAGCCATACGGATTTCCCATTTGGGCCATCCTCGATGCGGCCGAGTGATGAGGCACGCATGCAGGAAGTTGTAAGACACACCGACTGATTTCGGGGGTATCTAAATATAGAGCGAATTCCAATGCCAGTGCTGCATAATGTCTGGGTCTGGAATTATGCGCCGAATGCACGCATTGCATAGTGGAATTGAGTGTCTTGTCCAGAAATGGATGTGGTATGGGGTTACATTCGTCGAGTCCATGACACAAGTACGTGCAATGCTTGACTCATACATGTGGATTTGAAAAGTCAATTTGCAGCATGAAGCATGACATGACCGTCTAGATATAGTTCAGAGCATTTCGTATTCATTCTGGAACTCATGTCTGGTTGTAGAGATTCGGTCTCTCCGAACGTAACCCAACAGCGCCATGTATCAGGCCATATACAAAGTCAATTGACATTTGCCACACACAACAGATACCAAGAAAGTTCCACAAGGAAGATTATTAGATTCTGACAGGAGAATTATCTTTGCTGCCCTGTCTTAGCAAGATTATACGTTAGGTACAGTAGTATAAAAGAAAGTAAACTCATTATGCGACAAAACTCTGGGAGACAATTCCAAATACACTCAATGCAACCATACCCCGTACAAGCAGTCTAAATCAGATATTTGCCCCTCCATTGACAGGGATGATTTGGCCTATTCGTTCAGATGCACAGCGATCAGCATTCCAGTCCCCACCATGACCCTTGCATCGGGGCAGAAGGAAGGGAAAGAAACAGAAAGAAACTCACCGTTCACCCATTCCGCATCCGGACTCGCCAGGAATGAAACCACCTTGCCAATGTCCTCGGGCACACCGCACCGCTTCAACGGACTCCCGCTCGCCAGCGCTGTCTCGATCTCCTCTAGCGACGAGCCCTTGTCGCACCCGGGAGCATACCGCCATGCGTTCTCCCGCCACATGTCGCTCTTGACCCCCGCCGGCGCTATCGCATTGACCGTGCACCCCTTGCGCCCAAAATCGGCCGCCAAGCACCGAGTGAACCCCTCAATGGCCGCCTTGCTTCCCGCGTACAGCGCGTGGCCCGGCACCCCCAGGCCCGCTGCAATCGAGGACATGAGGATCACCCGGCCGCCTGGCTGGATGTGGTCGTAGGCGTAGCGGGCCACAAACATCTGTGCCCGAGTGTTGAGATCAAACACCTCGTTGAAGTCTTCGAGCGTTGTCTCTTCCAGGGGCTTGAACTTCTCCATCCCGGAGTTGGAGACCACAATGTCCAGCCGGCCGAAGTGGCTGACCACCTGCTTGATGAGCGACTCGATGTTGGGCACGCAGGTCAGGTCTGCCTTGATGGCGACCGCCTGGTTGCCGATGGCCTGGATGGCTTCAACAACCTCTTGAGCCGACTTGGCGCTGTGCCCGTAGTTGATGGCCACGGAGGCGCCTCGACGGGCCAGTTCGAGGGCAATGCCGGCCCCGATACCTCGGCCGCCGCCGGTCACTAGGGCGACCTTGCCGCTGAGGGGGAGATGTGTTCCTGTGTTCACCATTTTGGAGATCGAATGGATAGAGTGTAGAGGTGTTTGTTTAGCGTGTTTGTTTAGGTGTACATGGCCACTATAGGTTGTGATCATCTTTATATACAGACTGCATCTACTGGCCAAGCGCCCAATTACAATTGATAAGCCAAGAAGCCTTACCGAAATTGCACTTCATTGTTTCACCTGAAGGAATGTGTGCAATGAGATTGTCTAAGACAGGAATGTTGCTGTTTTCGAATTCCGCTCCCAGCTGATATGCTTTAGGATAGACAGAACGACAACATGAGACACATGGCTCTGTGCTCTGTTTGCGACGGTCTACTCCTTGCATGATGCTGACCGTGTAATGATCTAATATTTATGACTGCGCATCAGCTACTGAGACCTAAAATTCGAGCCCTCATTACTCGGATTCAAAAATACCAATCGATCAGACAGACAGACATACCCTCACATCACAATGGTCGAAAAGAAGCCCAATCTGACGATCGAATTCCAAGGTATGATGCACCGATGATAGATGTTTGACATTGACTAACCGCTCAGACTATCTTGCCCTAAAAAAAGTCCTCTTTGACTGGGCAGACAGCTATGACGCCAAGGTAAGTTCACGTCTAGCGGCCTGGAGAATGACATTCACCCAGGGTAGGATTGGGATCGACTTCGAAGCATCATCGCCCCGACCCTGACCGTCGACTACACGCAGATTGGTCTGCGCAAGTGGAGTGACATGTCTGCTGAAGACTACATGGCCATGGTTACCGACATCGACTTCTTGGGTGACCCCACCATCAAGACCCAGCATCTGCTGGGCGAGTCCTGGTGGGAGAAGATCTCCGATACAGAGGTCATTGGCCACCATCAGCTGCGCGCCGCCCATCAGGTCTACACGGACAGCACCTTGCAAACTGTCAAGCTCAAGGGGCACGGGCATGCCACCAATGAGCACTACTACCGCAAGATCGACGGCGTGTGGAAGTTCGCTGGCCTGAAACCTACCGTGCGGTGGAATGAGTATCAGTTCGAGGATGTCTTCCGTGCCACGAAGTGATCAGTCTTGAGTATAGATAGGATTAGCATAAGTACTATTTTATGTGAGACAAGATTTGTCATTTGCAGCTCCCTCATAACGACCAAACCTTACTTCCAGAATGTGCGGGGAGATCGCAAAGCATGTAAATCTTGTGGCATTTGGGATAAGCACGACCAACGTATTTGGCCTGGGATGAGGTCTGACCCGGAGAGTCTGTATGTAGTGCCCTCAATGCAAATGCAACCCTACGTCTGGATCGCAGAACGACGAGAGTAACCTGAATTCTTGGCAGTGGTTTGAGTAAGAATAGAATCGATCTTGATGATGGCCTGACTTCGGCCGGCCCCCATTGTAATGGGCACACTGTGCAGGACGGCGGTGTTCAAAGTCTGCAATTGACGTAATTCATGACCGGAGTGATCTCAGAGTAGTCAACTGGACCTGAGCAGAGACAGAAAGATGAGCGAGTCATTGCCAAATGCGGACATTCTTGGGGGCTGGAATGCTTGGGTCTCCTAGCGCTCCGCCGGTCTTCCCTAATGTCCCAGACTTCCGCTTCCACCGGTACCCAATGGTGGCTGTCTCACATTGAATTCCATCGTTGTTTCTCTTTTCGGAAGAAAAGCAACATCGATCAGAATTTGCAGTTCCCGCATCCATTGAGGCGTGGTCGTGGGGAAAAGCAGCTCGCGGGCCTAGAATTCCATGGAAGGGGGCACAGTCAGCTCCTGCGATGCTTTGGGAGGCTCACATCAAACCGAAATATGCTTTCGTCCTTTCCCGATTTGCAGTAGAGCCGATTGTGCGTCCTCATTGCTCAAATCGCAGTGCTGCTTGCAAGTGGGATGATGGGCGTCGGGGTCCAAAATCGAGACATGCAATCTGATCTCCCAGAGCGGACAATGCCCAAAACCTGTTATCCGGCCAGGCCGGGTGGATCTGCCATTGAAGAGGTTGGATTCTGGCCGTGTTTAAGTTGCACTTAAAGACTCCTCTTTTCGGAGTGGGCTGTTGTTTTCTCTGCTTCATACCAAACCCCATGTGCTGCGGTCCAGAATAACCACCACTCCTTGCAGTCACAGGCCGCGCAAACCACTCGCCATGGAGGATCTCCGTCGCATATATCTCTTTGGAGATCAGACAATCAGTTGTGACGAAGGCCTCCGCAACCTATTGCAGGCGAAGAACCATACTATCGTCGCCTCGTTCATCGAAAGATGCTTCCACGCACTGCGCCAGGAAATCACCAGGCTGCCGCCTTCTCAGCGCACACTCTTCCCGCGATTCACCAGCATCGCCGACTTGCTTGCTCGGCATCGTGAGTCAGGGACAAACCCTGCGCTGGGGAGTGCGTTGACCTGTATCTATCAACTGGGATGTTTCATCGAGTAAGTCCCTTTCAATAGGTTTCCCAGAACATGGCTAAGTGCAAATAGTTACCACGGTGATCGTGGACATCCATATCCTTCCTCGGATGACGGCCTTCTGGGTTCATGTACGGGTATGCTGAGTTGCGCCGCTGTCAGCTCGTGCAAGAATGTCGGAGAACTACTGCCGCTGGCAGTCGAGGTTGTCAAATTGACTATTCACCTCGGGCTTTGTGTCATGAGAGTCCGAGAAATGGTGGACTCGTCTGAGTCATCCTCCGGCAGCTGGTCGATCCTCGTTTCTGAGATTAATGAGGCAGATGCCGCCAACTTGATTAGCAGTTTCGCTAAGAAGCGAGTAAGTACAGCGTACAACCGTTGGAAGAAAATACTGACATACCAGGGAATTACCCCCTCGTCGCAACCATACATCAGCGCAGTTGGATCGAAAGGTCTCACCATTAGCGCACCACCCGACATTCTCGACAAGTTCATCGAAGAAGGTCTTCCGAAGGAGTACAAACACTTCAAGGCTCCTGGGGTCAGCGGCCCGTACCACGCGCCGCATCTGTACAATGATCGAGAGATTCGCGAGATCCTCAGCTTCTGCTCCGACGACGTAATTTCGCGCCACACGCCACGGGTTCCATTGGTCTCGAGCAACACAGGGAAGCTGGTCCAGGTGAAGAGCATGCGTGATCTGTTGAAGGTAGCTCTGGAGGAAATCCTCTTGCGCAAGATCTGCTGGGACAAAGTCACAGAGTCTTGCCTTTCCATCGTTCACGCTGCCAACGACAAGCCCTGGAGGATTCTCCCTATCGCCAGCAACGCCACGCAAGGCTTGGTTACTGCCCTTCAGCGTATGGGCAACTGCCAGGTCGAGGTAGACACCGGTGTCGGCGCTCCTCAAATGGACCCGGCCGCTCCGAATGCTACGGGCAACGCATCACGGTCTAAGATCGCCATTATCGGAATGTCGGGACGTTTCCCCGAGGCAGATGGCGTCGAAGCCTTTTGGGACTTGTTGTACAAAGGTCTGGACGTTCACAAAAAGGTCCCGCCTGAGCGATGGGATGTCGACGCCCACGTGGACGTGACCGGTACAAAGCGGAACACCAGCAAAGTCCCATACGGTTGTTGGATTAACGAGCCCGGTCTATTTGATGCCCGTTTCTTCAACATGTCTCCACGAGAGGCACTTCAGGCAGACCCTGCACAGCGACTGGCGCTGTTATCGGCTTACGAGGCCCTAGAAATGGCAGGCTTTGTTCCGAACAGCAGCCCGTCAACTCAGAGAGACCGCGTCGGCATCTTCATGGGTATGACCAGTGATGATTATCGTGAGATCAACAGCGGCCAGGACATTGATACTTACTTCATTCCTGGCGGCAACCGAGCATTCACCCCCGGTCGAATCAACTACTACTTCAAGTTCAGTGGCCCTAGTGTAAGTGTTGATACCGCCTGCTCGTCCAGTCTTGCTGCCATCCACTTGGCCTGCAACGCCATCTGGAGGAATGATTGCGACACCGCCATCAGTGGTGGAGTGAATCTCCTCACTAACCCTGACAACCATGCCGGTCTGGATCGTGGCCACTTCCTGTCTCGGACAGGCAACTGCAACACCTTTGATGACGGCGCGGATGGCTACTGCCGGGCTGACGGGGTGGGCACGATCGTCCTGAAGCGTTTGGAGGATGCCGAGGCTGACAATGATCCCATTCTGGGAATCATCAACGCCGCCTACACCAATCACTCGGCCGAAGCCGTCTCCATTACCCGTCCTCATGTCGGCGCCCAGGCGTTCATCTTCAACAAGCTCCTCAACGACACCAACACCAACCCACACGAGGTCGGCTACGTGGAAATGCACGGAACCGGTACTCAGGCGGGTGACGCCGTCGAAATGCAGTCCGTCCTGGATGTCTTTGCACCCGACTACCGCCGCGGCCCGGCCAATTCCCTTTACCTTGGTTCCGCCAAGTCGAACATCGGGCACGGAGAATCAGCTTCAGGAGTGACATCCCTGGTCAAGGTGTTGTTGATGTTGAAGCAGAATATGATCCCGCCGCACTGTGGAATCAAAACAAAGATCAACCACAACTTCCCCACGGATTTGGCCCAGCGCAATGTTCATATTGCCTTCAAGCCAACCCCCTGGAACAGACCAGTATCAGGCAAGCGGAAGATGTTCATCAACAACTTCTCTGCTGCGGGCGGTAACACCGCTCTTCTGATGGAAGATGCTCCCCTGCGTGAGATCACAGGGCAGGATCCCCGAAATGTGCATGTGGTGTCTGTGACGGCACGATCCCAGACTGCGCTGAAGCGTAACATCAACGCCTTGATCAAGTACATCAACACGCATGCGCCCTCGTCGCCGGCGAATGAGCGACGGTTCCTGGCCAGTCTGGCTTATACCACCACTGCGCGTCGCATGCATCACCCATTCAGGGTCACCGCTGTCGGATCGAGTGTGAAAGATATCCGTGATGCCCTGCGTCAACGTGCCGATCAGGATGTCACAACTCCCGTGCCCGCCACAGCCCCCAAGACTGGGTTCATCTTCACCGGCCAGGGAGCTCAGTACACTGGAATGGGCAAGCAGTTGTACGAGGATTGTGTCGCATTCAGAAGCACGATTCACCGACTCGATTGCATTGCTCAAAGCCAGGGGTTGCCCTCTATTCTCCCCTTGATTGACGGTAGTGTACCCGTGGAAGAACTGAGCCCTGTCGTGACGCAGCTGGGAACCACATGCCTCCAAATGGCTCTGGTCAACTACTGGAAGGGACTTGGTGTCACTCCTGCGTTTGTTCTGGGTCACAGCCTGGGAGATTACGCAGCGTTGAACACTGCTGGTGTCTTGTCTACCAGTGACACGATTTACCTCTGTGGCCGTCGCGCTCAGCTTCTCACGGAGCAGTGTCAGATGGGGACCCACGCCATGCTTGCCGTCAAGGCTGCCGTCTCCGAGATTCAACATCTGCTTGATCCCGAGGCTCATGCCGTCGCCTGCATCAACGGTCCCACCGAGACTGTCATCAGCGGGCTCAGCGGCCGAATCGATGAGTTGGCACAGCAGTGCTCCAGCCAGAATCTCAAGTCCACCAAACTCAAAGTGCCGTTCGCGTTCCACTCGGCCCAAGTGGACCCGATTCTCGAATCGTTCGAAGAGAGCGCCCAGGGAGTTGTTTTCCACAAGCCTGCCGTCCCATTCGTCTCGGCTCTGAACGGAGAGGTCATCACGGAGTCGAACTATAACTTGCTGGGCCCGAAGTATATGGTGAAGCATTGTCGGGAAGCCGTCAATTTCCTTGGTGCTCTTGAGGCCACTCGGCACGCCAAGTTGATGAATGACGCCACACTGTGGGTCGAAGTGGGATCGCATCCCATCTGCTCGGGAATGATCAAGTCCACCTTTGGTCCGCAGGCGACTACCGTTCCTTCCCTCCGCCGCGACGACGATCCATGGAAGATCCTCTCCAACAGTCTCTCGACGTTGCACCTTGCAGGCGTCGAGCTCACCTGGAAGGAATTCCACCAGGACTTCAGCTCGGCTCACGAGGTTCTCGAGTTGCCCCGGTACGGATGGGACCTGAAGAATTACTGGATCCCTTACACGAACAACTTCTGCCTTACCAAGGGGGCTCCCGTTACCGCGGAGGTATCGGCGCCCAAGTCTACCTTCCTCACGACTGCGGCGCAAAAGATTGTGGAATGCCGTGAGGAAGGAAGCACGGCGACATTGGTGATTGAGAATAATATTGCGGATCCAGAACTCAACCGTGTTATCCAAGGCCACAAGGTCAACGGAGTGGCTCTAACGCCATCGGTAAGTTTAACTGTACTCACCATTTCGAATGAGAAAGCTGACCTATATACGTAGTCTCTCTACGCAGATATTGCGCAAACGCTCGTCGACCACTTGATCACCAAATACAAACCAGAGTACCAGGGCCTGGGTCTGGATGTCTGCGACATGACGGTGCCTAAACCTCTCATTGCCAAGTCCGGGGATCAATTCTTCAGAGTCTCGGCGGTGATGAGCTGGGCCGAGCAGAAGGCGAGCGTACAAGTCTGGTCTGTGAACGCAGACGGCAAGAAAACGGTCGAGCACGCCAACTGCACAGTCAAGCTTTTCAACTGCGCGGAGCGGGAAACGGAGTGGAAGAGAATCTCCTACCTGATCAAGCGAAGCGTGTCTCTCCTGCAGGACAAGGCTCAGACCGGGGAGGCTCACCGCATGCAGCGAGGAATGGTGTACAAGCTGTTTGCTGCTCTGGTGGACTATGACGAAAACTTCAAGGCCATCCAGGAAGTCATCCTGGATAGCAATCAGCACGAAGCCACGGCGCGAGTCAAGTTCACAGCCCCTGCGGGCAACTTCCATCGCAACCCCTTCTGGATCGACAGTTTCGGCCATCTGTCTGGGTTCATCATGAATGCCAGCGATGCGACCGACTCCAAGAACCAGGTATTCGTCAACCACGGATGGGACTCCATGCGCTGCCTGAAGAGGTTCTCCGGCGACAACACTTACCAGACCTATGTAAAGATGCAGCCGTGGAAGGACTCCATCTGGGCGGGTGACGTCTATGTCTTTGAGGGGGATGACATTATCGCTGTGTACGGGGGTGTTAAGGTATACCGCAAATCTCCTAACTGAAAGAAGTGATTTTTACTAACGGTGGCCTATAGTTCCAAGCGTTAGCTCGAAAGATCCTGGATACGGTTCTTCCGCCAGTCGGAGGGCCCAAGACAGCCAGTGCGCCGGTGCCAGCCAAGCCTATTGCGGAGAAGAAAGCTCCTCCCCCTATCAAGGTCACTGGTCCTCCCAAGCCCAACCCAAGCAACGCACGTGCTGCATCACCAGTGGTTGCACGGGCATTGGAGATCCTGGCTGCAGAGGTTGGCCTGTCCGAAGCAGAAATGACCGACAGTCTCAATTTTGCCGACTACGGAGTCGACTCGCTGCTCTCCTTGACGGTGACCGGTAGGTATCGTGAAGAACTGAACCTCGACCTTGAATCGTCCGTGTTCATGGATTACCCAACCATCAAGGATTTCAAGGCATACCTGGCTGAGAAGGGCTTCTGCGACAGCAGCAGTCCCGAGCCGTCCAGCGAGCCCGAGTCCAAGTTCTCTTTCAACAGCGACGCATCATCGGAATCTTCCAGCGGACTTACCACTCCTGGGATTCCCTCTCCTGTGAAGCAAGTGGCGCCCAAGGATGGACAAAACAAGGTTTGGAATAGCATCTGCAGTATCATCGCCGAGGAGATCGGGGTATCGGTCGGAGACATTGATCCCACCGACAGCTTGCCAGAAATGGGCATGGACTCTCTGCTGTCCCTGACCGTGCTCGGTCGGATCCGAGAGACACTCGACATCGACCTGCCTTCAGAGTTCTTCCTCGAGAACCCGACACTGAACGCGGTCCAAGCTGCGCTGGACTTGAAGCCGAAGATGGTGCCTGCGTCTACGCCTGTCTCAGAACCCATCAGGCGTCTCGAGACGATCAACAACAAGAAGCCGAAGGCCACTCAGCATCCTCCGGCGACCTCGATCCTTCTTCAGGGCAACCCCCGCACCGCCACCAAAAAGCTCTTCATGTTCCCCGACGGTTCTGGCTCCGCCTCCTCCTACGCGACGATTCCGGCCCTCTCCCCCGATGTCTGTGTCTACGGCCTTAACTGCCCTTACATGAAGACACCTCAGAATCTCACGTGCAGTCTCGACGAACTGACCGAGCCATATCTCGCTGAGATCCGCCGTCGTCAGCCCAAGGGGCCCTACAGCTTTGGTGGTTGGTCGGCCGGTGGTATCTGCGCCTTTGACGCAGCCCGTCAGCTGATCCTCGAGGAAGGGGAGGAGGTGGAGCGATTGCTTCTGCTCGACTCGCCCTTCCCCATCGGTCTGGAGAAGTTGCCCCCTCGTCTGTACAAGTTCTTCAACTCGATCGGGCTCTTTGGCGACGGGAAGCGGGCGCCTCCCGACTGGCTCCTACCCCACTTCCTTGCCTTCATCGACTCGCTCGATGCCTACAAAGCGGTTCCTCTGCCGTTCAACGACAACAAATGGGCCAAGAAGATGCCCAAGACCTACCTGATCTGGGCCAAGGACGGGGTCTGCGGCAAGCCGGGCGATCCCCGGCCGGAGCCTGCAGAGGATGGGTCCGAGGACCCCCGCGAAATGAAGTGGCTCCTCAACGACCGCACGGATCTGGGGCCAAATAAATGGGATACGCTGGTCGGGCCGCAAAACATTGGCGGAATCCATGTGATGGAGGAAGCGAATCATTTCACCATGACGACGGGACAGAAGGCGAAGGAGTTGTCAGAATTCATGGCCAAGGCCATGAGTTCCTAGGTTGGGGTGGAGTTGTGCATACCTAAATTGTTTTTTTTTCCGGCTAATAATCGCAACATGTACTTTACTCCCCTTCTCAACTGTAACTTAAACCGATTTTAGTTGCGTCTGCAGGATCTAATGGATGTCTTTTTTGAATGTGAATATCTGAGACGCCAACAAGGACGTGGCTTGGCTTGGCTTATACACAACACAGCCTTGTAGTATCTAGCCTAGTAGGACTATTCTTGAACGAGGCTTGGATATGCCAAGAGCGGGGGGGTTCTGCCAATGCTGATCATTTGATGATGCTCTTCGATGCCATTTGATGTCATTGGTGTTTAATGATGGTTGATGAAGCTGCCTTGGCTGTGTGTTGGTGACGAGGTCAAAAGTGTGTTGACTGTTCGCGTTACAAATATATTCTCGAGTCACGGGACCGCGAGAGAGCCTTAGGAGTTCAGGCCGAAGTGAGTGGCTGAAGCAGATTTCCTCCCAATGGAATAATACTTAAGATGTACTACTCCGTATGGCGGTGTCGAGCCTTCAAGCATTCATAAGAGATCAGTTCATGATCTCTTAAACAGCTAAAAAGTTCTAGAAGGGGTGCTGAGGATGGCGGTTCAAGCCGAACGTGAGATCTACGCTGTCATAAGCAGAGCACGTTATGGCCTTACCACCGAGACCGAGGTCTATGCTTCGATCACTTTGATGCTGTGTGATATTATTGCATGATAATACTGCAGAATCAATGTTACATCAACTGTCTTACAGAGCAAGCTTATCTGGACTCGTCAATTCAATGCTTTGGTCTATTATTATTGCCAAAGGGTGAGGGGTTTTAATTCTTTTACGATGGCCTATGATCTATTGAATATAAAACCAGACTAATGGGAAGGAAGCTAATTTGATAGGTAAGGATCACGCGATCAACTGCCCATCTGATCTCACCGATGTTGTCCGGGAGGATCTCCAACGAAGGATGGAAGTATAGAAGGATGGAAATGAGCAGACATCAACCACTGTAGTTCAGGCCAAGTCATGACTCCTGATGGTGCACATCCCCTTGTCCTCTAGTAACATTACTATCTATCACCTCGAGCGTTGAGGCCTGAGGGGAGAAATGAGACACGACTCCGGATAACCGACCGCAACGAACCAATCATAAAACATTTCGGAATTACTTTGACACATTGCTAGATCTAATTGGTCGAAGCTAGAGACACTGCCCCGTGTGGCCAGTCCCAAACAGGAAAGGGATCACTGGGTCTGGCGCTGAGCGTGTGTCATCTTGCCTCTTTGGGTTTAGCCTCAGAATCACACCCCTCAAAAAAAAGAACAAAAGCACCTATTCTGGGCATAAAATGAAAAAAGGATTGAAAAGGGGGCACCTAAAGTAAAGATCTCGCCTCGTGGTAATTGATCTTGGACACTCATTTCATTAAGCTCAAGAAGAACACAATACTCTGTACAGAATGTCATTGTCGTAGGGGATACCTCTTGCAGAGCTTTCGTCTTCCATTGGAAAAGTAAAAAAGTCAGCTGCTGGGAGCCTGGGGCCACTTATTTTCAGGGACTCCGCATTTCTAAAATAAGTCATCTCCTCCACTTGGATGATTCTGCCACCGATCATTGGCGTATTAGGATTTACAGGCAAATACTGGCGCTCAATCAGGGGCGAAATCCAACGCCCCAGGGTCTAGGGTCCTAGGGTCAATTTGAATCCGTGTCTCCATCTCGTGTTTCAAACTGTGCGGCGGAGGGTTTTCCAAATGTGCCTGATCTCAATAGTCCCTACTGATCTATCCCACTCCTGCGGCTCCTACCGGCGCTGTAGACTACTGTAGGGACTATCGTGTACTTAGTGCCGAGTGTCTGCCTTGCCCCGAGTGGATTCTCTAGTCCAAAGAGCTTCCAAGCTAATCCCAAGGCCGACTTAGAGTGACATCGTTCGTCTCCTCTCAAAAACACCAATAAATTCTCTTCTTCTGATTACTGTCGTTCTTGTCCTTTCCTCCATCCATCCCTCCATATCTTTTGACTCTTCGACGACTTCTTCACTCCTTTCGAGCTCCTCTTTCAACAAGAGCTTCGTCATCTTCTCATCCTCATCGATGCGTTCTCCGTCTTGTTGAATGCGGATGTCTCCTCTCTCGTAGCAATTCTTGCTGATCGCGTGCCCCATCGTGGGCTATGCGAGGTCCCCTTTTGAATACAAATAACATAACATAATCATATCGCTGAGAAGCTGTCATCGTCTCCTTGATCGTCATGAACTTCTTCAAGTTCTCCGAGCTCGTCGATCAGCTCGTTCGAGTCGTCCGAGATTCCCCCGCGCACACCTTCGACCGGTGGTGGAGTGTATCGCGGAAATTCTTCTTCACCCTCACCTTCGTCTCACTGATCTGGGCCAAATTCTTACACATATATACTCATCTCTACTCATTACCGCTGGCCAAATTACTTCTATGGGGTCCGACCTTCTTTTTCCAGGATGTCATCTTTATCCTCGTCGTCCGTCTGCTCACCAAAACCATCCCCTGGCGACCCGGCGCCGTTCTCGCTGCACTATGCACCGTGCCATTCAGGTAGATAACAACCATTCCTTCTGAAATCGTCTGAACCACCGATAACTGATTATTGTTGTCTTACTAGTTTGCTGATGTCTGGCATGGCGTCTTCCGCCACCTCCTTTTACGTCGTGACCGGCGCCGAGATCCACTGGCGACAGGTCCGCACTTTTCAGAGCGATGCGGCTGCCGTTCGGACCCTGCTCACCGGCTTGACAGGGTTTCTGATCGTGGAAGCTATCATAATTGCTGCCTCCTGGTTCCTGGCGGCACCCATCCACCGAGCTACGGGTGGGGTCTTACGGATCTTGGGGACGCCCTTGCAGAGGCTAGCGCAACGGATCTGGAGCCTTCGTTGCCCGCAGTGGAGGAGGAAGACCAGTCCCAAGGATCCCGAGCGGTATGAACAGATTGCGGTGGATGATTACCTGGACGACAAGAGTGACGACGGAGACTCGGTGTTTCTCCTCGACCCGATGAGTCACGAGACCCCCGTCAGACATCACGAATCGCTGTTCAAACGTCTAGCCGTCTTCGTCTTCTTCGGCGCTTATATACTGCTCCGATGCCTTCGCCCCCCCAATCCGTCGTACATGTTCCTGTCCGGGTCGCTGCCCGTCGTCCCATTCGCCCCAGCGAACCGCGGCGGGTCACCGATCGATGCCGACGTGATGCCGGGAGACTACCGCTGGCTGGAAGGTCGCTCGGCGATGGATAAGGCGCCGAAGTGGGATTGGCTGCCGAGCGATCCGATCGCCGGGTTCGAGGATTGGTATCCGGGATTCGAGGAAGATCATCCACCGCATCATGGACCGCATCACGGACCGGATCACAAGCCGCATCATCGCCGTCGTCCTCCCCCGCTGCATTACAACCCGGCCAAGGATCCGTTGCACATCTCCAATCTACAGAATCCCGTGTTAGAACCCCTGAAGGAAGCACTCGCCAGCGGAAATGTGAGCATCAAACACGTCATCCTGCTGAAATTGGAGAGCACCCGCGCGGACATCTTTCCGCTCCGCAAGGACTCGTTCATGTGGAATCGTATCGCCGATTCCCACCCGAACCACACCATTCCCGATGCCGTGCAGCAGAAACTGGCCAAGTTGACCCGGACGGCGGAGTACCTCACCGGGTTTGATTCGGGCTTTGCGCGCGACCCGGCCGCACACAATGGAAGAAAGGCGTTCGGTGGCATCAGCGCCCGCAATGCCTTCACCACGGGCACCTACACGCTCAAGAGTCTGGTCGGAACTATCTGCGGCGTTACCCCATTGGTGACCGATTTCAACCGCGAGTACAAGCATCACATCTACCAACCCTGCATGCCGCATGTCCTCAACGCCCTCAACCGTCAGATTGACTTCGCGAACAGAACCAAGGATTTCACTTCGTGGCCCTGGCACTCCATGTGGATGCAGTCCGTGACTGAGGGCTACGACAAGCAAAACGAGCTGACTCCGCGACTGGGATACAAGGATATTCTCGCCAAGGAGCAGCTGGAAAGCCCCAGCGCCAAGCACTATCCGGTCAAGTCCAAGGAGATCAACTATTATGGATACCCCGACACCGAGCTGCGCGAGTACTTTCGCGATGCGATCGACGACGCCGAGCGGGAACACAAGCGACTGTTCATCACTCACCTGACCGGTACGACTCACCATCCGTGGGGGATGCCCAACAACAGCTACCAGCACTTCATGGGCGACAAGAACTTCAAGGCCAAGGACGATCTCAACAAGTATCTGAACACGATCGGTTTCATCGACAATTGGCTGGCGGAGATCATGGACATTCTCCACGAGAAGGGCGTCGCGGACGAGACCCTGCTCGTCATGGCCGGCGATCACGGATTATCTCTTCCCAACGACGGAGGCGTCACCCCCTACGACAATCCGCATATCGGCAGTTTCCAGGTCCCCATCGTATTTGCTCATCCCAAACTCCCGCCCGTCGAGATCACGTCGCCCGTGATCTCCGACCAGATCGTGCCCACGATCCTGGATCTCTTGATTGAGTCTTCGTCGCTGGAGAAAAAGGCCACCCGTGCGGCCAAGGACGTGCTGTCCCTCTATGAAGGGCAGTCCATGATTCGGCCCCTGATCCCCGAGAAGGACGGCAAGCAAGACTGGCAGTTCACCGTGATGAACACGGGCGGTTCCTGGCTGGCAGTGCGCTCTGCGGCCAAACCCGCCTTCCGGCTCGTCATCCCCCTCATCGACGACCTGGAGTGGCGGTTCACGGATCTGGAAAAGGATCCCAACGAACTCCACCCGATCAAGAACTTTGACCTGATTGATCTGGCCCGGAAACTCGAAAAACAGTACGGCCGAGAAGTGACCGACTGGGTCCGCGACGCCGCTCATGTTGCATCGTGGTGGGTGGCCGAAAACTGGCGTCGCTACCGGTATCGTCCCGAGCCCAAGCATTGACGATTGCATATATCTTCTTGATTTTTCTATTTTGGTTCTCCTCTTGTATATGCTCTTCAGCTATGCCGTTTGCATTTTCATATCACATATTGCATCTTGTCGATATACCCGACCTCCAGGCGTACACCCCCTTCCCAGTTCGTTGGAGGAGTCACAAACAACTGGACCCATTTTTGAAGCGATTGTACATATTATTTTGGAATACATGTTGAATTCAATCACCATTGGAGTATGCTTCGCATTGGTATAAGTCATTGGACTGTAGGACACGATCAGCGCTTTCTGGCTCATCATCGGTAGGCGGCCCGAAGCATCACAGCCTGTTGACAGGCCAATGCTTCAAGAATCGTGTCATGGGTCTGGAGCCTGCCTTCCTGTATAGCCTGTCACTCAACATATTCCAGCGCTCGTCTAATTAGGCTAGACACAGTCAGCTGAACAGTTGCATCTTGAAGAAGCAGCACGAGACTGGAATATATGCTCAGGTCTGTCAGCACAATAGATTAAGCACTTACTTGGCTGCATACTGCGGCCGTTGCGATAGGTGGATTGTTTAACCATGCACGACAGCCTACGCAAGTATTCTCCGGCCACGTTGGTATTAGTATGCTGCTGCCGGCAGATTTATCCAACACCCACTCGGGAATGATTCCTGTCCGAGACGTGTGCAGCATGCACTCCGCATTATTCAGGGTCTGCAGAGAGTTCCCCCCGCTCCCGTATCAGTAATTGTGAGGCCGATCGCGTATCACCAGCAATGGCGCTATACCTACCCGGTCTTATTTATCCGGGACACCCGTCTCCAAGACTTCACGGATAATCTCCTGGTGCAGTGGCTCCGTCTGGCAAATCAGAGTGTCGCATTTTTTGGACATGTAAACCTCAAACCGCGCCGAGACTCCGAGCCCCTTGCGGGAAGATATGAAATGACAACGCCAATTTATCCAGAACGTGCACCGTCCTACGCACAGGCTCTCCCTCAGGCCGGACCAATACCCATGACAGTGATCCTCCTGGGCAGCGTGCAACATGGATGCCCAGACGGGATGTTACACTGGCTTATCGGTCCTGCGTGCTCGTGGGGCCTGGGCCGGTGGTATTTCAAGCTGTGTCGCCCTCTTCTCGACGAGTGCTGACATGTTTTTTTCTCATCTACCCCCGACGCTGTGCTTCGCTGGTGATGAAGCTGCTCAACCGTCTCTCCGCCGCGTTTTTCGCGGTTAGCATCGGTCTGTCATGATATTACTGACCTGAACTACTGGACTGTTAGCTAACTGGCTCACAGTCGCACCATGCTGGGCCCAGTCGAGCACCCCGGTGGTGTACACCGACCCTGCCACGGGCATCACGTTTGATACGTGGACAGTACCCACAAGCCAGACCGCAGGCGGTCTCACCTTCGGCGTGGCCCTTCCCAGCACGGCCTTGACTACGGACGCGACCGAGTTCATCGGATACCTGGTATGCCCTCGCTGACTCCAGTGACCTATCTCGCTGACCAGATAGCAATGCGCCTCTACCGACGCCACGAAAACAGGATGGTGCGGCATCTCCCTGAAGGGAAGCATGACCAGCAACCTCCTGCTCATGGCATGGCCCTACAAGGACGAGATCCTGACCTCCTTCCGCTTCAGCTCGGGCTATACCATGCCCGACGTGTACGCCGGCAACGCGACCCTCACTCAGATCTCGTCGTCCGTCAACGCAACGCACTACACGCTGCTCTTCCGGTGCCAGGGCTGTCTGGCCTGGAACCACAACGGGGTGACGGGGTCTGCGCCGACCAGCGCCAAACAGCTGGTGCTTGGGTGGGCGCAGTCCGTCGCCGCGCCAGGCAACCCGTCCTGTCCGGCGGAGATTACCCTGCAGCAGCACGATGCGCAGGGGATCTGGGTGGCGAAGCTTGATGCGTCGGCTGCTAGTGCGTCGTATGAGAAGTGGGCTGCGCTGGCGAACAAGACTGTTCCTGGCGATTGCTCCGGTGGGGGTGGTGGCACGGGCCCTGTCGGGGTGCCGGTGCCTGCTGGAACGACGTTTGACTATGTCGTTGTCGGCGGCGGTGCAGGCGGGATTGTCGTGGCAGATCGGCTCAGCGAGGCCGGACACAGCGTGTTGCTCATCGAGAAGGGGCCGCCGTCCTCGGGCCGCTGGGGTGGTACCATGAAGCCTGACTGGCTGGTCGGGACCAACCTGACTCGATTTGATGTGCCGGGGCTGTGCAATCAGATTTGGCATGATTCCGCGGGGATCGCCTGTGACGATATCGACCAGATGGCAGGTTGCGTTTTGGGAGGAGGGACCGCGGTTAATGCGGCCTTGTGGTGGAAGGTAGGTCCTTCTCTTCGCTGGCTGTGAACAGATCACGTTAATGACGTGAACAGCCATATCCCCTTGACTGGACGTACAATTTCCCCGCCGGCTGGCAGGCGGAGGACATGGTCTCCCCGACAAACCGGGTCTTCAACCGTATCCCATGGACGGTCCATCCTTCCGCAGACGGGAAGATCTACATGCAGCAGGGGTACAATGTCATCGCGGGCGGTCTCCAAGCAGCCGGATGGCAGGAACTGACACTGAACGACAACCCGTCGTCGAAGAACCATACCTATGGGCATACCCCGTACATGTTCTCCCACGGCGAGCGCGGCGGTCCCATGGCGACGTATCTTGTGTCTGCCAGCAAGCGAAGCAACTTTAAGCTGTGGATGAACACGACCGTCAAGCGGGTGGTCCGCACGGCGGACGGACATGTCACCGGTGTGGAGGTGGAACCCTTCCTGGACGGGGGATACGAGGGCGTCGTCAACGTCACGGCGAAGACCGGGCGTGTCGTTCTGTCGGCGGGGACGTTTGGCTCGGCTAGGATCTTGATGCGAAGTATTTGCCCTTTTATTGTCATTGGATTGCGCTAACGCGGGACAGGTGGTATTGGACCGACGGATCAGTTGAATATCGTGAAGAGCTCGACTGATGGACCCACGATGATCGACAAGTCGGCCTGGATCAATCTTCCCGTGGGCATGAACCTCGTGGATCACGTCAATGTAAGTCCCTGTCTGGTTGATCGAGTAGCGCTGACAAAATAGACGGATACTGTTGCCACCCACCCCGACATCGTCTTCTATGACTTTTACGCTGCGTACGATGACCCGATCAAGAGCGATGCATCAAGCTACCTCAGTAAGTTTGTCTATTGATCTGAGATCGCTCCTCTAACCATAGCAGACAATCGCATCGGCATCCTAACCCAGTCCGCCCCGAACATCGGTCCAATGTAAGTACCCCTTCGCAATAATCTACAGCCTACTGACCATCAGCTTCTTCGACGAAATCCGCGGGGCCGACGGCATCACCCGCCAAATCCAGTGGACTTCCAGAATGGAAGGAGGCCATGGCACACCTGACGACCGTAAGTGTTCACCCAGCATACAAGACAAACCCAGACTAATTTATCTAGATGCCGTCGTCATGAGCCAATATCTCGGCCGTGGATCCACCTCGCGCGGACGCATGACCATCACCGCCAACTTGGATACCGTCGTCTCGACGCTGCCGTACCTGCGCGACCAGCACGATGTCGACGCCGTCATCCAGGGCCTTATTAATATGCAGAATGCGCTCAAGAAAGTCGGACTGAACTGGACCTATCCTGCGCCGAATATCACGGCTGCAGAGTTTGTCAATACGGTATGTCTGATCTGACTCAACATTACTACTCCGCCACTCTAACTCGCATTAGATGGAAATAACAGCGAGCACCAGACGCGCGAACCACTGGCTGGGTAAGTGACTTCTCCTTTCTGTGTATGCATGCTGACCATGATCAACCAGGAACATGCAAAATGGGCACCGACGACGGAAGAAAGGGCGGCACGGCGGTGGTGGATACCAATACCAAGGTCTACGGCACCGACAACTTGTTCGTCGTGGATGGCAGTATCTTCCCCGGTATGGTGACTAGCAACCCCTCGGCGTATATCGTGATTGCGGCTGAGCGGGCGGCGGATCGGATTCTTGCGTTGGCTACTTAGTTTGCATGCATGTCTCAGCAGTCGCTTTAGTTGAGGAATCGACAGGTATATTTGAGTTACGACTTTTCATCCGGTTGATTGTAGTAGATGTGTACATTTATATCCACCATGGTGAGACGCTGGTAGCCTGCTATCATCAGAAAGGCATTCGTTCTACAGGAAATACGCTGCTTATGATCGTACCGGCACTACAAGTGACGGAATATAGGAGAACTTTGTGCTGGCCAGTTTATCAAAGACAAATAGTCACGTCATACAACATCTCATTGTCATCATCATCAATATATACTCCGCACGCTAGCTGAGCCTCTTCCTCCCCGGATGATCAAGAAAAGACAGCAATAGCGCTGGAAAACGCCGCATCAATATCCTTGGTACCAGACGCAATAGTACCCTTGTCAGTCGCAGTGGCAATAGCCTGGATAGCACCGGAGAGGGTATCCGTCTTGCTCTGCAGGGCGTTCAGGTCGGAGAGGACGAGACTGCCCACGCCGGCGGAGTCGACTTGGGGTTTCTACACAATTAGTCTGTCTCAGCTCACACAGATCAGATCCGAGAAAAGGAAGGGCGTACCTTGGCAACAATCGCATTCAGCGAAGTGACGATATCAGGCTTCAGGCCCAGAAGCGCATTGGTGACGCTGGTGCTGTCGGCGGCGGACAAGGCCGAGGTGGCCTTTGCGTCGGAGGTGGCCTTGTCGATGTCGCTTTCCAGCTGTTGCTCGACGGCCTGGGCGGCTAGGGCCTGCAACAGGTCGCCGGTGAACGCGTTGAAGTGCTGGGTGAGGGTGTTGATGTCGGTCTTGATGGTGCTGAGGTCACTGAGGATGGTGGCGGTGTCGCGGACCACGAGGGGGCCTGAGATGGCCACGCCGATGAGGGTGGCGAGTACGGCAGTAGAGAGTTTGAATTGCATTTTGCTGTCTGTCTTGTTTTGTCTGTCTGTTTGTTTGTTGACTGATGGTGATGACATGGATACCCGGCGTCGATGGGCTTTATATAGTTTTTCGCCCTTGGGCTTTTGCTGAAGACTATCGTCATGAGACAATGAGGAGATCCTCGGTATGAAGAGTCCTCATCTGGAAGTCGCAAGTGGATGCTGCAAGTCCACCAATCGAGCTGTACGAGATGAGTCTGAGGAATCGCATTCTGCAGTGTCTGCAGAATGAGACCCAGAGTAATGTATTCACATGGGTGAATCAAAACACCTAGGTATGAAATGAAGTTATATTGATCCAAGCCACCGTCAGCATCCATAGATGAGTCTTTCCAATCACCCCCTGCTTACCCCACACTTCCCCGGGCATAGACAACCCCATTAATTCATGGCGAACTGTATGAGGCGTTACGATTGGTGAGAAATAAACTAGCTATGGCGTGTTTGGTCTAGACTCGGACAGATGTAACCTCAGAAGACGCACTGTATCGGGAGTTAAGCGACGGAGCGTCTGCTTGTGTGACTTGCCACTCCGTTCTTGCAGGTTGGCGCCAGACTTGGTTATGGATCAGCAAGCCCATTATTGAGACGAATGCTGTGATTGGGTTAGAAGTCGACCTGGCTCAAGTTTGAGTCAGTCAGGCAAGTGTTGCGAACGGTCAACAGCCGGTAGCATGTCGATATCGTCATCTCCAGTATATAAGATGCAGATGGCCACATGACTCGACTGAATCCTTTGAGATGTTGGTTGATTGATTAATACGAGCGGCAAGTGGTTGTTATAAGGGAGGTCGATGGTCTGCCTGATCTACCTCGGAATGACTCTCCGTAGCATCTGATCAGGAAGAACATTCCTACATGAGGTTCAAGGACCGACTTTATCCGGACAACTGCCGAGATGCATACCGTCTGGGGTATCAGAAGAACAAATGTACCTGAGACTAAGCTCCCATAGTCAGTGTTGGCTAGAGAATGGTTGATTCAGGCCGACTATCCTTCAAGAACATGGAATACCTGGATCTGTCTTCGTCTCTCGTTATATCCAATCTGGGTATGATCTTACGAGAGCCATACTTTGAATGAATGAGCAGAAGATGACAGCCAGTCATCCTTGTAAGTGCTAGTAGTGTGACTGTGCCCAGAAGAACGTAGCCAGCAATGTATGATACGAAGGATTAGTCAATAGTGTTGGTGAGACCCATGTAATGGATATAGATTGGCAGGCTACTAGATGACCCTGTAACACTATTTTTATGGATCTTCTTAGTGATAATGCTTTAAGAATGTAAGCAACTCTCAGCAAAAAAGAAGTACCATGGACCATTATGCAGCAATTTATGTCAGAATGGCCGTATAACTGACGGCAAACTCTTGCTCCTCCGGTTTCTAGTCAAAAGATAGACTTCATGACTTGATGCATTCTATCTCTTGTATACAGATTCCTCTTGGTCGGCCACTTAGGACAATAACCGCTACTTAATGCATATCCGATCTGCTCAATCCAGCAATGATCTATTCTCAGATGAATATCTCACATCAAACAGAATGACTCCTACCTGACAGTCAACTCCAACGTCGCGGCTGCCTGTCTTTCCTGCAGCGATCCGCCCAGAACGTCCACCACAAATGCCCCTTGTCGCTTATACTAGGTCCGGATAATACCGTCGCGCTGATGTCCTCTCTCCCTCTCCCATGTCCGACACGTTGAGACGAGTTGGCACAGATGGCTTCTGAGAGATATGACCAGAAGTACTGGTTCGTACCACAATTGTGTCCGCTCGGAATCGTCTACTGGGCCAGGCATCGGTTGACTGGTATACTCGGTTTCGGAGAAGGCGTTAATAGAAGCCAGGCGAGCGAAATGCGAAAGTTGGACGTTGATTTGCCGTGCCGAGAGATATCCATTGACCGAGGAGGGCTGCGAGAAGAAGGTAGTCGAGGAGAGTCGACGGACTGGGAGATCTCTTCCTCCTGATTACCATAACTTGCAGTCTGTTGTGCAACAGTCACATACTGGTCTGCCGGTTTGTAAGCGACATCGGCAAAGGATTATAATGATGATAAAAAAAGATCATCCTTTACTGCATGCTCCGAATTCGCAGACATCGGACTGACAGTATTAAGCTTCGTTATCTCCGCGGGGACAGAGCTTGCATCATCGCATTTTCCCTTCGAATGATTCGCCTATGACTCGACCGAGTCGACGAAAACGACTGCAGTGGGCCCTTTTAATTCATTTTTTCCAACCAAGGCCAACCAAGCAATGCCTTCAAAGCTTGACAAAGCCCGTTGTGGATCCTCGGCTCGTCAGTGGCAACAATGTGCCGATAACTCGGGGATTCCCCCCGTCTGGAGAGCAGTATTGCCCATTGCTCGTCCGGTGAGTAATAATTGCATGACTTGCATATCTCATTTTCATTATATTTGATATTATCCTTAAGATATACCTCCCGGTCTTTTATAAGCCTCCTCTCCCCGACTCCCTCAGTTTGGCCCGGCCCGGTACCATTATTCAATGGCGTCAGGCGAAGGCGAAGTTGGCTTGGATGCCACTCTCCAGAAAGTTGAGGATGCCCACAGCGAGGATCTGACGCTGGTCCTCTCGGAAGAGCAAGCCCTGGCTCGGGCCAGGCACTCCCCCGAGGAAGCTCTACCGATCCGTATAGCGTTCGCCAATGACGACCGCGATTATCCGCGGAACTGGGGCAAACTGCGAAAATGGTACATTACGTTCTTCGTCAGTATGCTTAATGTCCTCACGTACGTCTCCTGATCCATACTGCATGACCTTTCTAACAAAAGCTAGCTGCTGGTGCGCCGGAGGCATCTCGTCAGGAGCCACCGGCATCGCCGAGGAATTCCATGTCTCCTCTGAAGTCACCACGCTTTGCCTCTCGCTGTACGTACTCGGCTTCGCGATCGGTCCAGTCCTGTTGGCGCCTTTATCCGAGTACTTTGGCCGACAACCTGTCTACGTCGTCTCGTGGTCCCTCCTCTTCATCTTCCAGCTGCCCCTCGCCCTCGCCCCCAACATCGGCACAATCATCGTCTGCCGCTTTCTGGCTGGCTGTGCAGGCGGCGCGCCTCTGACCAATACCGGCGGCTCCATCAGCGATCTCTGGGAGCGCAACAGCAGCGGCGGCCCGATGGCCGTCTACGGGCTCAGCAGTACCTTTGGCCCTCCGACCGCATTAGTCATGAGCGGGTACATCGGCCTCAACGCAGGCTGGCGGTGGATCTTCTGGGTGCTGATGGCCATCACTGGTGGCTTCTGGCTGCTGCTCATCGTCACCATCCCCGAGACTCGACACAGCATCATCCTCCAGCGCAAGGCCGCGCGCGTCCGCAAGCAAATGGCGCAGGAGAACCTGGCGTCCGCCTCGACGACAGTGGACCTCCACGCGCACGCCCGCAAGGGCCTGCACACCCTCTTCGCCATCACCCTCACCCGGCCCTTTAGGTTCCTCTTCACCGAGCCCATCACGCTCTGCTCAGCAATCTACAACGGCTTCCTCTACGGGCTCGTCTACCTATTCAACGAGGCCTTCCCGCTCGTCTTCGGCCCCGGCACCGGCCACGGCTTCAACACCGGCCAGCAGGGCCTTTCCTTCCTCGGCATGGCCATCGGCCCAATCGTCGCGTTCTGTCTCTACCCGCTGCAGGAACAGTACTACCTACGCCGCGTAGCCGCCAACGGAGGCAAAGGCGAGCCCGAGGCACGGATGTGGATGGCGCGGTGGGGGGCGGGTCTGATCCCGATCAGTCTATTCTGGTTCGGCTGGACGAGCTACCGCTCCGTGCACTGGATCGTGCCGATCATCGCGTCCTCGTTCTTCGGCGCGGGCATCTACATCGTGATCCTGAGTATTCTGAACTACGTGGTGGACAGCTACCAGACGTACTCGGCCTCGGCGCTGGCGGGGGTTATTTTGGCCAGGAACGTCGTCGGGGCCGGATTCCCCCTGTTCGCGAGCCAGATGTACCAGCGGCTCGGCTACGAGTGGGCGTCGAGTTTGCTGGGATTCTTGGCTATTCTTCTCGTGCCGATCCCGTTTGTGTTTTTCTACATGGGCCGGGCGATCCGGTTGCGGAGTCCGTGGGCTCGCGAGCATTTTGACTCTAATGAGGATAGTCCGCATTGATTTGGCATTAGCATGTATATACAGACAGACAAATGGATAAATCAAGACTTGGTTTCGGCCATGTCCCCCCTAGCTGCAGCGCCGAGGTCATCCAGCTCCGACCCCAGCCGCACCTTGGACTGGATGAACGAGCCGCGGTCATCCTGCATAGGCTTGTAATGCGTATCCGGGCTCTTGGAGATAACCGCCATGACGGACGCGTAGATGACCAAGAGTATCAAAATGAGGGTTAGCGCCGCGTTGATGACGAAGAAGCACACGCCCATCACCCCCGAGACGATGCCCGGCTGGTCAAACACGCCGGAGAAAAAGAGCACAAAAATCGCGTTGAGGAAGTTGACCGCAGCGATGGCGATGTTGTACGTGTTGGTGCGCTTGTCCATCCACGGGCGCACGATGCTCACCCCGATCAGCATCAGGCCCTCGATGACCAAAAGGGCGACGGTCTGCACGATCGGTGCCGACTGCGCCAGGCTGATGAACAGCGCTTTGACGAAGAGGTAGCCAATCATGACGAGGATGAAGCTGGCGGCTGTGGCGCGGTACTGCACGTACAAGAAGCCCCAGCGGTTCAGGCAGGTGGTGTCTGAGTAGAGAACGTAGGCCGGGTTGCGGTGCATCGAGGTCGATTTTCGCATCAGCAGGATGATCTTGAACGCGGCCCATACCAGCGCTCCGATGATCGAGGCCAGGATGATGGCAGCGACGACGATCTCCGCCGACGAGTCATGCTGCGTAAATTCCCACAGGCAGAAGATGCTCAGCGGCGCGAAGCCAATAAAGACAAGACGATACAGAACCCCACGGGCCACGACGTCCCATTCCGCCAGGAAGTAGCCCCATGCCGGGCCTGTCCGTCCCTTTTTCGCCAGCACGGCGCAGACCATTTTCATCAGCAGGACGACAATCATAATCACCAGAGCAAAGAACGTGAAAATGATAATACTAGTCAAGAACAGGTTCGTATCCTCGATCGCAGCCTTGAGCCCCACGCGCTTGATCCCCCGGACGATCACATTCGTGGGACTCTCAGCCACATCGCGCTTCCGCTTCTTCAGCACATTCACCGATGTGGTCGACAACTGTGTCAGCAGCGTGGACGGCACGCCGCCCGTCGCGCGTTGGTACCACGTTCCGATCTTCTGCACCGCCCCGACCCGAATTACCCCCATGCTCCACTGGAAGTTCTGCGTCCACGACTGCACCATCGGCGGCATGTGCACCGCCAGCATCCCAACCATGGCCTGCGCCTGCACGAAGCTAAACAGCGCGAGGGTGTTGCCGGCCAGATGAGCTGCGGCGTTGGAATGGCCCTGCGTTGAGGTGAATGCCGACGCGGCGAGCCCCAGTCCCGAGATGATGGCCGTGGTCCAGCCGACTCCGGCTTGGTAGACTGTTTTGTCGTTGGAGAGGCGCGCCTCGACACAGGTGATGCTCTCGCCGGTTGCGCTGGAGTTGACGTAGATCCGGACGGTGGCGTCCAGGTCAGGGACGGTATATGCGATGCCTGCGCAATTAGACGAGGCTGATGGAGGGTGGGAAAGAGACTAACCGGGAATCCTGCTGACGACATCCTTCCCAACCTCAATCGAGGCGGTCGGGACATCGATGGGACCGGCATTCATCGGACAGAATCCCTTCATCTTGTCCGTCTTGCACGGATCGATCGTATTCTGGGGGATTGCATATCCGTAGACGTACAGGATGAGGTCGGCGGTGACTTTGCCGGAGATGGAGGCCACGCCATCGAAACTGAAGGTCAAAGTTCGGTTATCTGGGGTAAAGAGGACATTGAAATAGGTTGCGGTGAAATTCGAGCTGTCTTGACAGATATTCAGGGCGTTGGATTCGATCAGTCGGACGGCCGAGGCGGGGAGGAAAAGGCTGAGAATGGCTAGAAAGCCGAAAACGAGCGATAGGAAATGCATTACTGATTATGAAAGAGTGGAAACTTCATTGAGAGCATTAAAGTATGATAAAATTAACAAAGATTAAGTTGTAGTGAAGAATGCTAGACTGCCAGGTTGACAGAGGATGACAGAAAGAATGACACGGAAGGAAAAGGCACGTCACATGCAGTGGTGGAGAAAAGAGAAAGAAAGAAAGAAAGACATCCGTTCTATTTACAGATATTCATATTATTAGGTAGAGGCATTAATAGATGCATTAATTTCATTCGCCCCTGAAGGAAATTGTGAAACTTGAGTTTAAGCGGCCAAATAGTTCAGGGTCTGATAGGCTGCTAAGAACGCCCTTAAAACATAACCAATGTGACTGTGCTAATAGCCTTCTTACTATTCCCTTTTGAATGATGACAGTTGCTTACTATGAGCGATATACGAGTACGATCCCTTTCTATCACTTGATTGGTCATATGAGATCGAGTCATTACAGCAGTGTCCAGGGGTGTCAACTGTTACATTTATCGCTCCAACTATGCTACCTACATCTACCATGGAAGCTCTACGTGGTGTACATTATAAAGACAACGCGCCAACCACTTTCAAGACTGTACTTGCTGCTCCGTCACATAAATCAATACTGGAGGAGGCTGTAATTTACCAGCCAGAGTTTTGAGGTTAGACGGATCTCGGCTTTATGAAGCTAGCGGTATTAATAACACAACGGTCTGTGATCCAAGGAAATACCCCAGCATTGGTCAGCATAGGACAGCCTCGCATTGGGTGAGCATTAAACAAGTTCTCAAGGAGCTCATACTGCATGCAGCTGACATCAATGGCTCAGACAGACGCTTCCGAGAGATCTCCAGCATCAGCTGCGGAGGCCATGTTGTGGCCGGTACCAAGAAAGCTACAAGTGCAGATCTACCACGAACTAGGTTCGGAGGCTGATCCCCACCGATTTGGCAATTGCCGTGAAGTTTGTCCCCGGTGCTGTTCTCTGCTCTCCGCTCTCTCCTCAATCTAGTGCTCGCAACGGCTATTTCTGGTCGTCTAGGATTTGTATGCATATCGTCACCCTGTCCAAGACAGCGATTTCAGCCAGCTTTTTGCCGATAGCCCTGTGGGTCCGCTGAGACCGCTATTTGTCAGGGAAAGGGGAACGATCGCCTGGCACCCATGGACAAAAGGACAATACTATCCTGGCCCATTTGAAATCTTTTCGGGCTTGCAAGTCCATAAGTTTGACAAGAATTTATCTACTAAATGGGATCCAGAGGGCCAAAACAGTCTTGTTACCCATGCGATGCTAGATAAGGTATATATGACATCCCCTAGTAGTGAGAGGGTGTTTGTGCCTTCTAAATCAATGTATACCTCTCCCGGATAAAACCTAGATTAGTAGCTAATAAAAAGACTTTAGCATCATTTGTCCCCCCTATTATTTCTTTTATCATTCGGCCAAATAAGGTTGTTTCCGAGTTCCGACTGTCGATCATCGCAAACTCAGCCTTAAAGCGGGACATCCCTCGGTTGAGTGACTGTGACTTAGAAGTCCAGTGGCATGATATGAGTATTGCATGAACCTTTCTAACCAAGTTTATTTCATTGTCCGTGCTATATTATGGATGTCCAGCTGGTTGTTGACACTCAAATGCAACATATTGAATGAATTAAGCCTCCTTATCCCCGGTCTCAGGCCACAGCATCCGCCGCGAAGCAACAGCCCATATCGTGCCCACACCCACACACAACCAGATAGCCACCTGGGCAATCGTCAACCCCGTCCCAACCCACAGAATCGCCGGTGACTGCAACACCTGTCCTATCCGAATGGTAGCAATCACGAACCCGGTATTCGGGAACACCATACTCCAGTATGGAAGCGACATGCCCGGCGCTCCGGTCCCTCCGAAAACACAACACTGCGCCAAGACGCTGAGTGCAGAATGCAAAGGCAAAAGGCTGCCATTGCCCATAGGAAGATTGCGACCAGCGCCGCGAGCACCAGTGCAATGTCTCCTGTCGTGATAGACACTTGCTGGCTAGTGGAGGCGTCCGCGTAGGAAATGATGTACTGCTCAGGAAACTGCTTCACGGCTGCTTCTGCCATCCCGATCAGGGCGAGGGCCGTGAAACTCCATGGTCCCACGGCGATAAACATTTCGGGTCGATCAGATGCCTTCGGGAGTCCGTCCTTGTTGAGTCGATAGAAGTACTCGGAGTAGATGAATAGTGACATGATAAATCCAAAACCTTGGAAGGTGGTCCCCCCGATGAGAATTGGGAGGGCATGATGACGAGGCTGATGCGATGCCAGCACTGATGCGATCGTCCCTGTCAGCATGGCCGGAAACGAAGGGAGAAGACGGACGAGGGCAAACGGCTGGCGACTGGCCATGCGGATATGGTAGAGGTACCAGTTATGCCAGATGGCCTGGATGATCGAGAGGGCGACGTAGATCCAAAAGACGATGCGAAGGGCAACCTGCAGCCAGGGGCCACATGCTTCTGTTCCATAATTCTCGGCTCCCAGGATGACTGTTGCCAGGGCCAGTAGACATGTTCCCATAAAGTGGCTTTCATTGGGCTCTTGGAAGGATTCTTTCAGCGCTGAGCACTTGGTTAGGAAACGAATGATCAGACAGGCAGATATACACAGGAAGAGGACGATATTGAGGATGTAGACAATCTTGCCAATGGTCTGCAATCCAGGGAATTGATGCGGCGTGCTAGACAGGAGAACAGCAATACCTCCTGTAGCCATGGAGATGGAATACCATCCCCAAGTGACCTGACATATCCGATCCGAGAGAGATACTTTGGTGATCATCGTCTACCAGTATCACCTTCGGTCAATAAATTGATGACTTCGAGCGCATTTTGAGTCGAGCAGCCGGATTATTATCCACTGTCTGCCCAATGCCTGCCCTGTTTCAGCATGTCCACATCGGCGTCATGGTGGACAATGTCGAGTCGGCCCGATGGGCTGATATCTCGGATCTTGACCGCGCCTGACGTCAACGCTCATGGGAGTCCCACAGAATCTTTCAGCTTATTAGTCTGGATGCATTAACAGAATTCAATCCGATGTACTCATCTGCTTCCAATTAATAAGTTCCTTGGATTGCAAGAAATAAGCAACGGGTAGTGAATATGTGATATCATATATATACATAAGTGATTGACTTTCGTTTATAGTACTTTTAACTTTAAGTTCTTTATTAATAATCCTACTAGATCCTCTCTTTGTAAAGTTAGTTCTGTATTGTATTTATTATAATACTTTACTTAAGCCTTATTAGTCTTATATTGCTGATCTCTTAGCCTTCCTAGGCTTCCCTAAAGTCCTAAGAGATTTTATATTATTACTACTAGGGTCTCTCCTAATTAAGTAATTAGTCAGTCTTAGACCCTTGACGTTCACTTTCCATCCTCCCGCCGCTCGATCGATCCTGACCTTGAGATTGACAAGGTTGAGCAATAATGGACGCAGAGGATACAACTTTCTTCTGCAATATCTGCGGGGGTCCCCCAACATACAAAAACCCTATCAAACGGTCCTCGCTCCAGTATCTCGACGAAGCAAACCAAATTAGCGAACATGAGGCATTTGATGATTATTGCAATTGTGGAGGGCAACAGGAGCAAGTATGTATGTACTGAGCTGGCCGCTGGGGGTCGGCAGTAAATACTCGAAACCAATCAAGACTGCAAACCAGGACGGGCATTCGAGATTCTGTAATGTGATGTTTGGATATGACGCCAGAAATATCTCCCCGAAAGTTATCGAGGTGCTGATACCCGTCATTTCTAACGGTCACTGCTGACATGTGGCACCCAAGTGGCTTGGTGGTGTTCGTCTGGTAGCCCACCGAATTCCAGATGCCGAGCGCTTCACCGAAAAGGACTCCGCAGACTTGCCTATGGTATCGCCTCTCGTACGTCCTTCCACCTATTGTCTAACATACGAAACCAATAGATTGGTTTATAGGGGCAACATGTTGATCCCCAGTCCGGGCACTTCTTTTATGCACGCCCGTACGGCGAAGATCCCTGGTCGAATATCCTAGACTGCAACAAGGATGGGTTTTTGGTTCACGATGCATGTTTGGAAATCTTCAAACTTGTATGTCGTGATACAACCTCAGTCATACGACCGATAAATCTACAGGATTTCCTCTCAGTTATGGACCTGGGCTTAGCGGATCGCAACCGTGGCTCTCTTGATTGGGGTTATGGTGATTCGTTTAGTGAGGGACCTATGAGGGTTGGGTTCCATGGGAAGATTCCGAGGTTTGCGACACCATCTACCAGCGATGGATGGATCTTGCAGAGAGCAGACTGCTAACCAAATATAAAGTGGACCGTAATAGATCCCAGGGGGCCATTGGATCTCCGGCCATTGATCGCCGAGGCATCGACCGAATCTGAATCCGGTTTTACATTCACTTTCAACCAGGACAGGGAGTCCCAGCACCATTCGAACTCAAGGAAGTCGGGCTATCCTATTCCTGTGCTATAGAGCCTGAATAACCCTGTGTTCTCAAGCTACCTCCATAGTTGGATTGGAAACATTGTAGCGGGGAGCGGGATGGCTATAGGACAGAGCGCTCGCGTAGGAGGAAATGGCTTAGTCATTGGTTAATGGAGCTGCACAGTGAACTAGTTAGTAGGTGCTGCGATGAAGACTCAATTATGAGCCCCATATTTACCGATAAACTCTCTTTTAGATCTACAAAGTCATAGTATTATCTTTCTTCTATAATAAATTGCCAGCATTTCTGTCAATCCCCATCCACATACTACCCCCGCCAAGGGTACAATCGTCCTTCTCTACCCCACCACGCCAGCGAACTGGCCATGCGGATACCAAGCTGATGATTGATCCAGTCCTGAACCCGCACACAACCACCCTGTGTCCACTGCCCGCACACCACAACACCACATGCCTCTGTAGTGCCGTTGAAATATCCTGCGTCAAGTATTTGTGACGGGGCCCAGCTTGGCAGGTGTCCGGATTAACCGTGTGTCTGGTTGAAAGTTCGACTTGTACGGGTGAACTTGGATCCACTTCAGAACTGGTCACTAGCGTGAACCATTAAAAAGGCCGAAGGATACAGTCCCTGACTCCTTCATCTGCAACACCCGTTCAGAACTGGCGTCCAACGTTGCCATCCATGAGAGACGACTACACTGAGTGGGAACGCTTCTTCCATCCGGACCCGGACGAGGAAGACCCTCCGACTCTGGACGAAGTCCAAACCTTGCGAGAATTCGCCGAGTCCTTCGGCACAGCCAATGCCATTGCAGCAGAGGATGCTGCTCGCCAACTAATGTCGCTCGTCGACGAGGGCCGCGTGGTCGAGAAGCGCCAGAGCAACGTCGTGGACAAAGGCGAACGCGTCTCCTGGTTATTATGGGATGCTGCTATCGACATGCCGCGCTACCAGCCTGCCATTCTCAAGTTAATTGAGGCGATCCGCGCGCTGCCTCAGCTGGAACGAACTGAGGAGCAGATCCGCACCGGCTGTTTCGAGGACCGTCTAGAGACCTGGAGGTCCTTGGAGGCATTTGATTACATTTGGTCGGAGAGATATTCCCGTGAGCGCCCCCCCCCTCCTGCCCCCCCTTTTTTTTCCCCCCTTCCGCCCGTAACAGACCAACGCTGTGCAGTCGGTTTCTTTGCTCCCCGTGGCATAACCACTTGAAATTCCGGAGATATCGACCTGCACATCCTCCTGCCCTTCATAGAGTTCCTCCTAGGCAGCAGATCTCATGTCACGCAGTGTCGGCCCTGTACTAATCCTTTCATTCAAGGCTGTTGGGAGATGAGATACGGCCCATATCCCTATTACGGGTGGACTGACTTCCACCGCGCCAACGCTTTTTATGCGCACTTTCTTGCCGCTTATCCTCCCGAATCTCCCGATATCAGGGAGCTGACCGTGGCATTGCGACTGATCGTATTCGCCCTCGAGCAGGATCCATGGACCCATGCCCAACAACCTCCGCCGCAGTGGCAAGGCGACCGCTATCGGGACACTGGTCGCCCTACTGATTATATGCAAATGCTGAATGTGAGTGAGAATGAAAGACCATGATGGCATTTGCGATGATTGACTGGCGTATTTTAGGCTGATGTGCACGCTATGGTTCCGTTCTTTGATATTGCCGGGCACATTATCTTCGGGTTTGTGGGAAAACGAGACCTTTCTCTCCTCGAAAAATTGAAAAAAGGAGATTCCAATCTATGGCACGGGGACTCATTGTTCTCATTGGAAAGATGGGAATTTTGGAAAACGCGGTTACGATGGATAAGTGAGCAAGATGAGCTGATGGAAAGAACACGAGCGGACGCCCGAAAAATTGTGCAACTCATGCAAGCAGTCGAGCAACAGAATCGAGAGATACGCTTGGGAAGCCAAGATTAGCATAAAGATACCAGAAATAAAGACTTTTTCTTTTCGTCGTCTATTCTGTTCTGCTCGTCGGCCCACTTCATCTGAATACGACTTGGACTAACTCACGGTCTCGCCGGTCACTCAAAACAGATTACTATACAAAATACAAGAGAAAACGGGTCAGTGAGTATAACCCCTGTCTTAGCAGAAAGTTGACCGCTCCGTGTCTCAACATCAGATATCCATGGAGGAAAGAAACAGCCACCACGTAACCGAGTCAGTCCGTGATAATGAGAGCGCCCTTTCCCGTTCCCAACCATCTTTGCGAATCGCTCCTCGGTTGACACTTACTCCCTCAAGTCCACATCCAGCTGCATTGCCCAACCAGGTCAGATGAGCAAGCGGCCTCGCAGAGCTTGAAAGGCAAAACCCTCCTCGGCTCACCATCGATGATGTGCGTCTCTAGGAGATTTGTGAAATGGCTCATCACACCACAATAGAGATAACCCCAATCAGTTTTGGTGTGGTCTCTGTTCGCCTTGGCCTTGAACACAACACGCTGTACACCAACGTCAATACGAGAGTTTCGTCCAGCCTCCAAGATGCTCCCATCTGGCATGATAGGAAACTCAATAAATCCAGTATAGTCGGTTCCGGCGTTCATGCATTCGTCGGAGAAGACAATATTGTCGCTATTGCTGTAGATGTGGGGATATGCGGCCTTTGCGGCTGTCTGCCAGATCGGTTGATCAGGGCGGGGGGAGCCCCTCGCATTGGAGAGGAAGTATTTTATTCCCTGCTTCATCGCACCGAGAATGTCGGCGCTGCTGGCGTACTCAAAACCAAATCGCGTGTCGCAGCCAATCCATTCCGGTACTTTAGCTGCATTGGAAGGCTCGCCCGGGTTCCCTTGCCAGTCTGGTGCGCATGAGGGTGGAATTGCACGCTTTCGGTAAATGGGATGACTGCTAGAGCCCATACTTGGGTTAATCTCGCATATATCTTCATTGGCTTGAATGCTCGCTGCTTCGCTGAAGATGTCGACGTCGACTGTTATTGGTCAGTATGAACAGTAGATAAACCATTACAACAAAATGTCAGGTATGGCCAGTCTCATACCTTTTGCTCTTCCAAGTCCTACTTGCAATTCGATTTCAGCGTGGGGCTTCTCAATGCCTTGAATCATCGAGTCAACCCGGACGTCGAAATCGTGCTGCCAGGTGTCAAACCATGAAGTGACCGCTTCGAAGTTTTGTGAATCCGCAGCTTTGATCTTATCCTTCAGATCACTGATTTGAGTAGACATGGACTGCTTGAGGAAAGTTGCGGAGGCATGGACCGTAGAATACAGATCAGCCGGGACCGTTTGCGAGGCAGACAAAAGTGACAGAGCGGACTCGAAACACGGCGTCCCTTGAGCCATAATGGCGGACATTCCGCTCGTGACTGCCGCGGCATCTTCAACACGGATGGGCGTCGGATTCCACTTGCCATTAGCGAGGCCGTTTGGCCCGTCGTAGTCCATGGGGAGATTTGCCTGCTGGCCATTGGCGCTCCCACCACTGCTGCTGCTTCCACTATCGCTCCCTCCGCCGCCGCCGCCACCACCTCCACTGCTGCCGGTGCTATCGGTGCCAAGATGATGTTGGTCGGTAGAGCAAGCGACGCCACAGGACTGGTCACAGCTTTGAATGCTGCATCCTCCTCCACAGCCGTAGAGACCACAATCATCGATTGGGTCTGTCGCGTCGCATCCACCAAAAAGTTTGCAACTGTCGGTACCACAGCCGCTGGTACAGGTTGCAGTTGGACTAGCGCTCGACCAGGTAACAGAAGGAACATTCACGCTCAATGAAACCGACTTCGTGGCCTGGGGCTGGTAAGTAATAGTGTAAGGGGCCCCTGGGAAGACGGGTGCCGGCGTTGCGCTGCCCGATGGTACTGGCGAGAAGGGAGCTTCGTCGCCCGAAAGGACAAGCTCCGACGACTCCGGCATGAAGCTTTGAAGGGGATAAAATCCAGTCGGGGAGGTATCGGCACCGATGACAACGGGCCAAAAGGGAACCTTATCGGTGACCAGCGATGGGACGCTGAGAATGGTGGTCTTTGTGCCGGTCGAGGTGCCTGACCTTGTCCAGACAGAACTGACCATGGAAGGGAACTGAATCGTCGTCGTCGAGCCCAGTGGGAACGGGGGTAAAATGATCTTGCATGGTGGGATGCATTGAACCTTGGGATCTGCGTTATCCCAGATGCTCGGAGGAACATAGACCTCGCCGGAGCTCTTACTGCCGGTCTCAACACAGGCGCCTTCCGGACAATACCCATGGCTACACACAAAATTGCAAAGACCGTGGTCCTCCAGCCCATCGACAGGAGCACCTCCGGTGCCTGTAGTGGGCGGGGCTGGTACCAAGCCACCCTGGGCAGTGCAGGTGCAAACATGCATTGGGCAGAAGCCGTAGTTGCACGCAAAGCTACAGAGGCCGGTAAGAGCACCCGATCCAGTGCCTGCAACACATGCAGGAGGTGCGAAATCGGAGACGGTGGGGATAACCAGAGGGACTTGCTCGGTCCCACAAGCGGAGCTCGGACAATATCCCAAGTTGCAGTTGAATGCGCAGAGGCCAGAATAACTGGCATCCTCGCCTGCGATGGGATATCCGATGACGCCCGTGGAATTGGGAGCCGTCAGGGGCTTGCCCATTTGCCGGCACGTACATGCTGTCACTGGGCAGTAGCCATAGGAGCAAGCAAAGTCACAGAGACCAGCAAAGTTGTATGCACCGGTTCCGTTGATACAGGCCTGCTCCGAGACCGATAACGGCGGCTTTGCGGAAACAGCGGCGGGGGATGTTGCACTCCCAACCCAAGCGTTAAAGAGCCCATCCGTACAAGCGGACGAGATGGCTCTGCCGGTTACTTGGGCAAGCTGAGTTCCGTCGCGGGAGATGGTCACAATAACCTCTCCTGTTCCCGTAAAAGGAACACTGCCATGGTAAATTCCAACTTTTCCATCCGGAGCCCAGGTCCTGGTGCACAATGTCAGTCAGTATCCTTTTGGAATGTTTAAAATTGTATTGAGATGATCTTTACCATGAGCCTTCCTGCACGACGCCTCCGATGCTGACTGTCACCGTTGCAGGCTCGATCAGAAGAGCAGAGTAAAACACGCGGTCTTGCACAATCTGACTAGGGGCAAATTCCACCTGCAGTTGGCTGGCAGTGTTCCCTGTGGTGCCACTATCGCAGGCTGTACCAGGGGAGAGACGATACCAGGTGACGATGTTTTCTTCGGTCACCGTAGCCGTTCCTCTTGTGTACATGTCGATCAGAAATGGCAGAGACAATCGCCAACCATCATGGGGCATGTCTTTGGCAAAATTACTGGGGGCCTTTCCAATCCTGAAGGCCTCCATGGCATGGTCGTAGAGGGGTCCAATATAGTGAGACTCGCCATAGTCATTCCCTGGTAATTTTTAGACAAGGCCAAGGTTGTACTCGAAGACTTTTTGAACTTACAAGAAATAATCTCCACGAATTCAGGCTGATTGTAAAAAACCTGGACCCAGCGATCGTACCACAAATCATCGCCCCTCCAAAGCCAGTTCTTGTCATAACCGGGCAGATTAGTGAAGAACCAGGGCGAAACAGCCATCATATATGGCTTTGATCCAGACTCGTTTAGATACTGATAATAGGAGGCATCAGTATAGGTATCCATATCTTGTGGACCCCATGGCCAAGCTGCCCAACTAAAGAGAGCATCTGCCACGCCACCACCCAATTGCGACGCTGGCTTGGCACCAATGGAAGACCAGTCAGGGACGAAAAAGACATTGTACTGTTGCTTCAAATCGATCCAGTCCTCTGCATGCGCAGGGCCCTCGAATGTGGACACAAGATATTGCCCTTTGTGCAGGTAATACACGCGCGAGGCCGTGTATTGCTCCAGGAGCGCGGCCACGTCACCTGCTTTCCACGGACCGTTCCCGGCGTAGTCAAAGGAAAAGAACAATGAGAAATGCTTGTCGTGGGCAGCCTGGAAAGCAGTTGGCAGAATTTCAGCAACTCTCGAGTCAACAGCCATGTTCAGCGCAAACGCATCAATGTGAGCGTCTTGGGCGGCTTGGATGTCTGTTTGCCAGTCGGCCATCGTGTAGTTTTCCGCGTTCATCAGCTGTGATTCATGTCAGTTTCCTGTCATTGTACGTATGGTAGGAGGAGATAGAGACTGTGATATACCATGAAGTGCGCAAAAACGGCTGCGGCCCTGACCTGATAGGGCCACAGAAGGGCCGCGGCCAGCAAAGAAGGCAATCTCATGATCAGTGGCCCTGCCAGGGTAATCAACAATGGCTTTGCCTTCCTCCAGAAAACAATCCAAAATCTGCATAGGAGGGGATGACTGAGCTTTTATATTTGAGACATATTTTCAGCGGACTCTCAGTTCGATTTTGGTAGCCAATCCTGAGCTAAAAGTGGTCCTATCTACGCTATTTCTCATTATGTGACGAGAACTAGGATCACTATTCCTAATAGCATCGGTTTCGACCAGCTATCCTCGGTAGAGGCAATGATAGAGTAGGACAAAGGATTTGGTGGTGAACTAGAGCGTTAGCGGCTGGTAGTGTCCCAGGGTTATCTGGTAAATGAAGATGCAAGCGAGTGCAACTTCGTGCTCTCCGGTACATACCGACTGTGCTGTTAGCTGACCCTGGGTTTTTGGACTTGTTATGGAAATCGACGCGGTGATGCCAAAGTTTTCTGTCTGTGGTGTCTTTGTGGCAAAGTTCAGCAGTTTTGATTACGGGTGAATAATCTGCCTGGCACGGGAGTAGTAGGTTTTTGACCTGAGTTACCAGTCATTGGCATCTAGTAAGCGGCAATAGATAGCCACAGGAAGTATTTTGTTGGGTATTTTATCTGTGACTTGGAAAGTCACCTCTCCTTGGGCAAGGTCTTGTTTGTCGAGAATTCCGTTGCTGCTAAAGGCCCTTGGTAGTATGTGGCTCCAGCCCAATGGGGTCGAATTATGTATCCATGTAGAGGTACGAGCCTAAATGAGGCTTTGCCTGGACAGATATTCTCAACCTGCAATTGGACATAGGTTCTATCCACGAAAAATAAACTCTGGAGATTGTACTTTCGTTTTGTTGCGCGACGCAGGCGCTAAATCGGCAAGCCGGAAAACCGGCGACTAGAGAAGCCGCTCAAAAAAACATCTTGCATTAAAGACCGAACATAGGTGAGATGAAGAGCAAAGAATGGACGTTAAGATGCTCAACCCCCCTCATGCACATGGAGACCTATATTCCGGTCACCCATCATAGCAAAAACAGCGGTACCATAGCCAACGTATAGACATAATTGCTCTAGCTGCCTCGGAATCTCATGGATGATTAGGAGGAGAACTGATCATTTCAACAGTCCTCTAGCTCATCTCCCCACTTGTTAGTGTCTTTGACCTCTTTGAGATCTAGTCCCACTAGGCTAGCGCAGGGTGGCACTGGACCCCCACTCAACTGGCTGGTTGAACTAAACGAGGATGGAGAACTTCCGATAATAGGGGTATTAGGTAGAGGTAAAATGTAACATGTGACTTGAAGCGATACCATACATTATCGCTGTACTCTCTTGGGACAGTAGTGATCTATCTATTGGAAAATGCTTTGCCGGCACCGATGTCTTCAAAAATGGCGGTCTTGCAGACAACTAAATAGAAAAGCTTGATAACTCTTGGTATTCCGCACTTGAAACATGAGAAAATCAGACAGCTCGAATCTCCCTCATTCCGATACTAATCGGGTGCCTCTTTCTCCTGAGTTTTAAGTCCCACTAGACTAGTGCAAAGTAACACTGAAAATTGATCCCACCAGGCAAGGTTCATGAGCGATGCCCATATGGAGTTTAGCCTCGGGGATATGGTCTGGACAGTCCATAGCGTCCTACCCGAGGGTCCATCACCAACCATAGAAATTGTATATACTAGCCTTACAATCCAAGGTAGGAAGCTGAGAGGGCTAGTGTCCAACATCACCCCCTCGACTCTTTTATTCATTTGTTTGTTACTGCACCCAATCTCGTGTTTTAATAGGAAAAAATAGGCTAGAAGCAAGATATGGGCTCTCTTTTCAGTCATATTTCTGGTTTTAGCCTGTTCTTGGTCAGGCGGATCGGAACCTCCTATTATCAAGGTAACCGGTCGGTCCGATAGCTTCTTTGAAGAAGAAACCAGTCTTACGGCGGACACCACTTTGAGACCACGAGACAGTTATCAGTGTGGCCGGGGCAATCCATGTAGCAACGGTGCATGCTGTGGGAAAAGTGGCTATTGCGGATGTGGTCCGACTTACTGCGGCGTCGAATGTGTGTCGAACTGTGACGCAAAGGCTGAGTGCGGCTAGTTCGCAGAAACTCTAGGAAGGGATGTCCTCTAAATGTTTGCTGCAGTCAGTACGGATTTGTAAGTGGCCCCTAATACCAGTGGAAGCATAGTAATAATCTGAACATGACGCTGAAATTGTCTTCTAGTGTGGCACAACCAAGGACTTCTGTGGAGGTATGTAACGCCTGCTGGGAATGGTTGCTTGCCCAGCTGGACTTTTTTGACTTCCAACAGAAAATTGCCAAAGCAACTGCGTTCTGAACCCAAGGCCTCCAGTCGGTGGCGCTTCTGTCGGCATCCGTCAGAACAAGATAATCGGGTATTATGAATCGAGGTCTGCTCGCAAGGCCTGCCACAAGGTGGCCCCCAACAGATTTATCATTGGGCGCATTGACAGTATTTATGCCCCATCTCCAACGGCAGAGCCGGGATTCCAACAGTGTCTTATTGATATCTCAGTGCGAATCTTGCTTCTGCGTGCATCGAACCAAGCACATATCAAGTGGTGACAATGGACGGATCGACTCCTGCAACCTTGTTCCAGGACACTACGAATCTCAAATCAATCAGGCAGAATATCAAAGTCTTTGTTAGTATCGGTGGGTGGTAAGTGGAAAGACTTCCTATCCGAGGGCC
Source organism: Aspergillus lentulus (assembly GCF_010724455.1). The sequence continues at coordinate 91,727 of NW_022983935.1, read as the reverse complement.
CGTCAGTTTTTGAGTTATTTTTTAGTTGCTAATTCAACTAGACTATTTTCAATTAAATCACAAAGTATAACGACACATCTGTTCGACAAAGATTGCTTACTCGAAAACGGTCTTATGAAACCGGTTTTTCTCGACGGTACTTGATCGATCATGGAGAATGATAATCCTGTATTCAGTGTCGTTAGTCATTGTGTGGTAACTAGGCAGTCTAGTTCGGAAAGATAATTGAGTTTCAGGAGGAAGCTCATGCATTGTGCTGGGCCTGGCAGTTAAGAGGTCCGCGACCGCATTCAAAATGCATCTTGGGGAAAGCTTTGGTCTTGGTACCGTCGCGGACAGTGTGAGCCCTCTTAAACAGCAATCTTCATGTACGAGCTGCCTGGAAGCTTACTCAAGAGACAATGACTGCAAAACTACCGATTACAACCCCCAAACCCGGCAATGTTCCATTGTGTCCAAATGGAAGTGCCTTAAGAACATTATTCTAGATATATATAACGGCAGAAGCATCAGTAGCTACGGACAAGTAGCCGCATTGGGAAGATCACGTGGGTCTTATCGTGACAACAGTCTTCCTGTGACAGCGATCATTGAACAGCTAACATGATCCAAAATATAAGGCTGCTTGGTAATATAGGTGTAGATTCACTCGAAATGGATGAATGCAGTCTTCTTTTAGTGTATGATGTCATTACCCAGCTTTCGGATCGCCCTTGTCAGAGGTTTTAAGGTAGTGCTCAATCGATGACATTTTTAATGTCTGGGGAGACATATCTTTACTAATAAATCTATGAGTAAAATGGGCATTAGATGTTGGTGACGGCCAATATATTCCAGGTCCTCACAAGGTCGAGCTAGCTCATCAGCCTACTCGTCGTGTCCAAAGAAATACCGGAATATTTTATATTCTCCAGACGGACTTAAAATCACTTCACTTGCTCTCCAGTACTTCCCGGAGAGACCCAATATGAAATCGCCTTCAGAAAAAACGGTTGGGCTCATGTTTGTTTCCGGAAGGATTCTGCAGTGGTCAAGTGCGGCAATCGTGATGGGCATCTCGTCCTACTTTATTGCAAAAGGACCACGCGATCAGCATGCCCTCTATTGGGAAATACTTGTGGGGTCAACCCATGGAATGACTTTTTATTACGATGAATACTAATTTTGCAGTCGGTCATATCTGTGGTTGTGTTTTTCCTTGCGAGTGTCCTGTCGTATTTCTTGTTTCGAAATATGAAACAATATACATGGGCATACTATGTGATTTTCGCAGTGGATTTTGCATTCTCTTACTTGTATGTCATCTCCAAACCGCACATTGCTATGAAATATCTAATGTGCATACTAACTATCTTAACAGGTGGTTGACAACATTCATTTTCGCAGCGCAGGACTATAACTTACATAACTGCAGGGTAAGTTCACCGATAGGAGTTCCCTGCGCTGTAAAAAAGGCGAATGAGTCGTTCATGTTTATAACCTTGTAAGCATTATCTGTCTAAAGCAGCGTTCGCCCTGGCTTACGCATTTATAGTATCTCGACGCTAGCTCTCTCTCTCTTTGAAGGGAGCCCCTTATCTCCATTTTCTTCATATTCGTTTGACGAGACAGAAGAAGAAGAAGAAAGGCGCAATATTCATTCTATTCCAGAGCCTGAGACCCATGGAGTAAACAGCGGAATTAGAAATGTATAGATCAACACACTGCAGTTTGTTTTGCTGTTTGATGCCTAGTCTTTATTTTACTTGTGAGTTGATCTGGATCATCCTGCCTCATCAACGAGGCCTGGGAAGGTCCAAGGGATGGGGTTACAGCATTGTTTTTCGCCAGTTGTATGATCTTTTTGGGGTTGACACGAGCTCGCCTGCTGTGACTATTCAAAATTTTTTGCCCTGAAACGGCGAACTACTTATTTAACCCGGTCTACTCCTAGTCTCACCCTCTTAAGGGTAAACCGAGTTCTCTAGTGAACTTTATACCCTAGAGGTTGAAACCTCTTATTCACTAGTCCCATGCTAAGCAATGCGATGTATACAATGTAATCCAGAACCTCCGACATGTTTGCAATGGGGAAGCCCTTGAGATACCAGTACGATGCCGGGGCAGCCATGGAGATAGTAGACTTGCCGGAGGGCAAGCAGCGAACAAAGCGTCTGCAAGAAACTTAGATAATTCGAGCCGTCCGTGGGACTGCTAGGGGGGATACCGGGGATGTCTGGCGCGCTAGGATACTCCCAGTCGAAATCCACTCCGGCCAGGTTGTACTGATTCATCAAGTTAACTACGTTTTGACCAAACGTGTCTGTTTGCGTCAGTGACCGTCGCGGAAAATCGGATAAGTATCCTGGCTAGTCGAAAAGGACCACCGCCAAAGGAGAGAACGCGCTTGAAATAGGTCTGGTTGGCGAAGATCTCGAACTGCGCATGAGAGCCCGAGAGGTCTACATCATAGACACTCGAGATTTGACCAAATGCAAAGTGCACGTGGGAATACGACGATGGCAGCTGGCTAGCGTCCAGGATGAGACAGGAGCGGTCCACACCAAAGGCCTCAAAGATAGCCATGCACTACCTATGCTAGTGAAGTCAAGGAAGATCAAGATAGAGGCAGTCCTTGGGGTCAGCATAGAAGACACCTCCCAGCTTTTCGATCCATCTGCACCGTTCCTCCATATCATGCGCGTTATGGATCCGCGCTGCCCCTATATCTCCTGCGTTATCCAATGTCGTGTGTAAAACCCATACACCACCTCCAGCTGGCCAGCCCACTCTGAGATAGACTTCCATAGGCTTTGAGTACCTTAGTTCATGCTCCAAAAATTCATCGGATTCTCTTCGCCACCAGGTAGCGCCGAGGCGACGCACTTTTAGACATTAGACATGCACGACAGGGAAAAGGAGAATGGTAACTGACTCCGGTCGCAGTGTGCGTCCTCTTTCGCTTGCCAATCGGGATCTAACTTAGACGGGCGTTCGGTGTTATTGAACCGGTCGAGTCCAAGAAAGTCCAGTTCTACACCGAAACAGTTATCCAGGACATAGACACCACCCTTAGAGGGGTACCCAAACACCTTCACCCCAGGGCCGGAGCCATAGGCTACCCAGAAGTGACCTTCAGGATCATGTTGCACACAATCAATTCTCTCCCTTTCTGGTTGTTGCTCTTGTGCTTGTGTTTAAGTTTGTGCTTGTATTGTTGTTTGGAGTGGAAGAAGCTGCCAACAAGCAAGGACTACAACCAGACACGGGAATAGGATCTTTGCAATGGTCTGCATTATTATGGCTATTATCAATATCATTAGATTAACAGAAATGGAAGAGGGAATGCCAGGTTCTTAACTTAAAGCTTGCCAGAGATAGGCACCAGGAGCTAGTAATATAGTAGGTCGGTGCACATTCGCCAAGTTTCAGAGTAATACTTAGATAATACCACTAAGGTAGGCTAAACAGGTGTCCAGCAGCTCCGGCCGACGTGCTCGCCAGCCTGCCTAGGGTTACATCTCAATGATCATTGCGATTAAAATGATTTGACACCACTTCAATAAGCAATCCTTTTGCTTTATTCTTCCTCATCTTCTCATCTCAGAAAATCTCAAATATTCATGCCCCTCAATAAAGGCCTGGGGTCAGGATTAATTACTTCCGAGATTGTTGTCTCTGAACTGAGAACTGTGGGGCCTTAGGCGCTAATTTGCTAGAGATCTAGCCCATCAGATATATGTACAATTTCTCAGTCTTTTTCTAATATTAAATAGCTGTGCCAACTTCCTCTAGAACCGTTACTTTGATTCGAAGGGATAAATTATTTTTTCTGTTCGTGAGTTGAAAAGGAGCGAATGCTCGCCAAGGTTTGTCACCTCAGGACAGTGATCAAACAATTGAATAGAGGTGTCGTGCAAGTGCTCCGGTGCTAAAGCGGCGACTGGCTGAGGGAAACTTACAGATGGGAATGCGGCCGTCAACTCAGTCATTTCCAGCGTCGACTTTACGTTTTTTTCATATTCTAGGTGCAATGCAGCTAATGCGTGGATTCGTCTCTATATCAGGACATCGCGATTTCCCTGCTACTAGTCCTCAACCCACTAGCCATGCGCACATACCTCCCCAGCGCCATCATCGGAAAATAATGTGCATACAATGCGTATCCAATATAAAAGAAATTGGGAAAGCCGGTCCCGGTATACCTCGTCTCCTCCCACGTCGCGGCTCCAGATCCGCTCTCGCTGCCTTCCTCTTCGTGTTTTGTTTGCGTCTTGATGAGATAACGGACCCCATGTTCAATGGCAATGCCAACATCTGGTGCCAATTTGTAATACGGCAACAACGCCATGACAGCCCACGCCGTCTGTGATGCAGTGGCAGGATGATTATCGATCTCAAGCCGATCGCTTGACGGATACCGATAACTCTCTAGACTCTCTCCCCAGCCACCGTCCCGGTTCTGGATGGACATGATCCACTGCACTGCAGGGGTTGTAAGAGCCGGAATACATCTGCTGTTGTTAACGTTGCTGTTGCTGTCCTGCTTCCCAAAATAAGCCAAACCACATAGCACATTACTTGTGCCGTAGATATAATTACATCCCCACCGGCCATACCACGACCCGTTCGACTCCTGAATTCGAGCAAGGTATTCAATTGCGCGATCTGAAGCTCTCATAATCTGAGACAAGAGTTCGGAGCTGATACGTGCATGTAGACCATCAGGGCTCACAAAAACTAAAATACCAAATGCTTCGAGCACGCGGCCGGTCACATCAGCCGAGGACGGATCGCACAGGCTGTCCATATCGCTAAACGGGATTTTGTTTAGGAAGAGCGCATCGTTATTGGTATCGAATGCGCCCCAGCCGCCGTCTTTGTTCTGCATGTCTAGAATCCAATGCACCGCGCGGGTGACGGAATGGTGGGTCTTGTCGAGGGATGGTGAAGATGACGATGATTCATGCTTAAGAAAAGCAATGATAGCTGCCGCGGTGTCGTCGACATCCGGATACCAGGTGTTAAAGTATTCGAAGCTGAAGCCTCCTCCTTGTGCGGCTTTGTTGGGGCTATAGACTCTCCAGTCTCCGTAGGGTTGGGTGATAAGTTGGCGATTTCGGATCCAGTCGATTGCGCTTTGGAGCTTTCTGCACTTTTCGGTGTGTGAGGAGGGAGAGAAGGAGGTGAAGGAGGCGTCGCATAAGGCGATGGACATAAGAATTGTGTCCCATGTCGGGGAGACGCAGGCTTGAATGCGGCGTCCTTGGTGGTCCTCCCACGCAAATCTCTCTACAGCCTCCAGGCCCTTGGCGATTGAGGGATCTGTGATCTGAAAGCCCTCGAGTGTCAGGGCTAGTAAGCCCAGATGCATAGGCGGAAATATGCCAGCCCAGTCTCCGGAATCTTCCTGGTGTTCCAGAATCCAGCTGATACAGCTGCGACGACTGTAACCCCTGATGAACGGCAAGAACCTGAGCCCATCCAAAAAATGCAGGATCCGGTCAATAACAAGGAACACCGTTGCCAACCAATTTGATCCCCCGCTGCTGGTACTGGAAGCAGGCTCCCGCTTGTAAGGAACCATCTTGATACTCGGATCCAGCCATAACTCATCCAAGAAGGTGCTAGCAGCGGGTTCCCCTCTACTGCCCAGAGCCGGAAGACTGTAAATCGGACGATGATGCGAGACAATCAAAAGCGGCACAATAGTGCTCCGCGCCCACGAGGAAAACCTGTATATATTAATCGGAGCCCAGTCAGGCATGAGTATAAGCTCCGCCGGCAACTCAGGCACAGCCTTCCAGGGGAATAACCCAAACATGGCCAAATAGAACCGAGTAAAGATGCGGACTTTGGCCACGCCTCCGACACTCCGGATATACTCGCGAGCGCTCTGCATAACCGTGTGGTGTTCTGGGAATTGCAGGATTTTGAGCGCAAAGTATACTTCTGTGGAGGTCGAGACATCGCCGGGGTAGTTGGGCGCAATACCCCAGGACCCATCTGGATTTTGCTGTGATAGAAGCCATTGGATAAGCGGCTTTGCTGCTTGTTCGGTTATCAACAGCCCCAGGGCTTGTTGAAGAAAGACGTATTCGGCTGTGATTGTTGGGTTGGAACGGAGCTCACCGCACCAGTGGGTGCCTTCTTTCACTTGCTCTATTGAGTATTGAGTCGCCTTGTCAAGGGCAGAGTGTGCTGCACGAACAGTTGGTTCGGTGGCTGGATCTGCCATATTTGGCTTTTCTGTGATGATTTCGGTCTGCATGGTTGCCGGTTTGAATACAGGGGCAGGAGGAGTCCGTAAAAGGGTATATAATAGATATATAGTTGTATTCTCGACATCTCAGGCTACCGACGTTGGGCAGCAGGATTTTTGCCAACATTCTGTGAAAATTCCGCTGGATCACAGTTAATAATCATAAAAAGCAAAAAAGTTATAAATTATAAGAGGTTCGTTATAGACCTATGAGCGCTGTCTTTATGAGTAATCAGATATTGTGATCATGTTGATCTACCATGAAAGATATGCAGGCTTGAAATTAAGGATTGAGATGAGCCTGAACCCAATAACAATACAATTCCTCTCAAGTAGCAGATATACTGAACAAGTAGTCTTGCCATATTCGAGTGCAGACACCGTCAAAAATAGTATGTGATGATGTGATGAAAAATGATAAGGTGGGTGAGCTTCAAGGTAGCTGGCCCTAACCTCCTGCAGTATCACCACAATTGCACCAATGAAGGAAAGAGAGCCACGTAACCAAGTACTAGAAACTAAAAGCAATTATTGCGATCACACATACCAACGAGAAAGCATTGGCCACTCCCTGTATTTCTAGCCTTGTCACGGGGCGAACCTTTCTTTTCTGCACTACTTCTGTTCCCAGCTGGTTTTCATAGACTCTAACCAGCGGTTAAGTGCTGAGACCGTCGAGCTGGACGTACAACCGAAAACCAATATCCTTTGAAATGTTGACCATTCTGCTGATCAGCATTATGGCCATACTAGCCATCAGTGTGATCTACGACCGATATTTCCACCCGCTGGCGAAGTTTCCGGGCCCAGTAATTGCCGCAACGTCTCCAGTGCGTGATCCCCCTCCTCTTCGATGTCTAGGCTTCTGACTGACTCTACAACATAAAAGCTATGGGCCATGCATGCGCGCTATTCAGGCAGACTCCTTCCAAAACTGCGAGGTCTTCATGAAAAATATGGTGCGGCAAGCTACAGATGAACACAAAACCAGTTAGACAGAGAGCATGGGCTGGGTCTAACAAAACCAAATCACAGGCCCAGTAGTCCGGATATCACCAACAGAGCTATCGTTCGCAAGCCCCAAGGCACGAGACGATATCTACAAGGACGAGTATAACAAAGGATTTACCCCAACCCAGAACAACGTCAGTTTCGCGATCGACGTCGTTATCGGGAATACAACTGCTCAGTCCGCAGCCACCCAGACAGATCATAGGAGTGTCCGCTCGCAGGTCCAGGGGATTCTGGCTACATACCCAGCTCGTAGCCAGGAGGAGATTCATAGAACTTATCTAGCGGAGTTGGAAGGCGAGTTGGATGAGGCGGCTTCCAGCGGGGAAACGTATAATCTTACTCACGGGCTCGATAGGCTAATATGGCAGTGCATGGGTCACTTCTTCCTGGGTCATGCAATTCCCATGAGTACCAAGGAGACCTTTGATTCCTTTAGGAGGTGGGATAATGTGTATACTGCCGGATTGGATCTGATGTTTTATGTTGGCCGTTTGCCAGGAGCCTCAGTGGTTGCTACCATCCTGTGGAAGACAGTCCGTTATTTCATGGATACGCGCTGGGTGCAAGTGAATACTTTCAGTCGCATTCAGGAGTAAGCCATTCACCAGATTCTTGAGCCCTTTGACTGAGCATAAGGGGCTAATTATTTCATCTACTTTCTTGTTGCACGTTACTACAGGCTCACAGATCGAAAAGAGTTCAGAGAGAGTATCGTCGCACAGAAACTGGGGATCTCCAACAAAGGCGCGAATGGAAGTCCTGATCTGAAGCGCGGCATGGCACATATAAGTCTTCTGGTGTCAGTGTCCTAATCCCTTTTTTGCCCACCTGAAGATATGCGTGTTCTGCAGACTAAATAATTCCATGGATTGAACAGAATCGGAGGATATGACCCCGTTTCAGCTGCCGCATCAGCGGTCTTCTACCACTTACTGCGACGCCCAAGAATGCTTGCAAGTCTCCAATACGAACTCCAGCTCGCGATTCCTGACAAGAGTGTTGTCTCCGATGAGGATCTCTCCCAGATCCAATATCTGAACGCCTGCCTCCAGGAAAGCCTTCGACTCCAGCCTCCAGTCAACGACGTCGGCGCCCGGATCTCGACTGGCGTAGTGGTAGATGGCGTCTACGTGCCCAAGGGGGTAAGTCTGTCTCTTTCCCTCTCTTTTCTGTGAAATGGAATACGAATTCTGGACTGCCAAAGTAACATATTTTCGTTATGAACAGGCCAAAGTCTTTGTAGACAAATATTCCATCCACCGCTCTGTAGATTATTTCCAAAACCCAGATCGCTATGAACCAGAGCGTTGGATGTACCCGTCGGCTTCTGGATCAGCAGATGTGCTGGGGGCATTCTCTGCATTCTCAGTGGGCACGCATGCTTGCCCTGGGAAGACTATGGGCTTACGTGTCTTGCGTCTTACTATTGCCAAGTTGCTGTTGAAGTATGACTTCCAGCTGGAGAACAAGGAATTTGATTGGGACCGTGATGCGCATTGTTGTCATGTATGGCAGGATTTTCGGGTGATTGTCAAGGTCACGAAAAAGGAGAAGTAATCATGAGATTGAGGAGTCTGTAAGGCGAAGAAAAATCATTCCATAAGGAGGCATGATTCTAGAACAAAACAGCGCCGGATCTAGAATTTGGCTTGAAGTTAGTTGAATGAGAATATTTTTTACTCTTTTTTCTAAAGTTTAGTTATATAAACCCTCTCCTGGATGTGTATAGGTTTGTACAAGATTTGAACAACGTATCCGCCAGGAAAGTGAGATACCGCAATCCGAAAGAAATATCAAACTACTAGCCAGGAAGCCCTTACGAGATCATACGATTTGGTGTTACCTACCTACAGCTTACAGAGAGGTATCGTCCTCTGTGATTGGCTTTTTTTTTCATGATTACTCATTGGTAGTAGAAATCCTCCATCCACCCTACCAGGCCATCAGCGTCAACTCCCGCTACCAAACAGACCAGCAATTCCTTGACCCGCGCGGACAAGGTGATCATACCTTGGTCCTATGGCGTCAGCGAGCGCGTTCAAACAATGTTCATCCCTTATGTTTGGTTCTAGGCTCCCCAAAATCTAGTCACCAAAGGTGGTTCGTGGGTTACCAATTTTCCTTTCGAGCAGTGGAATACTTAAATGATTACTCAACACAAACAGAAAAGACAATGAACTTGGATCCCCTGCACAGATCACTGGATAATTACGATATCGAGATTACTGATCCCTGACGATCTTCATCACTAGGGCTGACACAGCAGGCTTGGCCATGGGCTGTTAACAGCTATTCCTTGTTTGGTTGGCAAACAGCTATAAAAACATTGTTATGGTGAGAGTTACAAGTCCTTTTGTAGCTCAGACCTTAGCAGACATTATCGAATCCGTACCAATGAGCGACCTTACTATGTACTGTCGAGATTTGCAACAAGAATTTCATCTAACGAGCGCACTGAAAGGCCACATGCGGAATATTTGCGATTAGTTAGATTGCCACAAACGCCTTCTCTGATGTGTAAGCCTTACAACTATAAATGGAGGCTCGAAGCTGACACTTAGTTAGCTGTCATCCGAAATCCACACGCGTTCCTCCTCCAAGAAAATGAGGTCGTGTCCAGGGCCCTTGAGCTATAGCGACTTCTAATGAACTACACTGCCATACGCCCGACCTTTCTGACAAGCTTATTGCACAAAGGTACGCTGTCTCCTGGATTACTGATCAATTGCTTATTTTGATAAATTCTGTTGATATCATCAATTATCTTTAGCTTTGTTCTGATCATAAATCATATATTTTAACTGATCACCATGTACAAACATATATTTGATTACTGAGCTACTCGAGCTATATAAAATCCACAAATTATCCGCTTTTAGGTACTCATTCTTGGTCCAGATCTTATTATCCCTGCCACCATGCATCTACCTTCCTCTCTCGCGCTGTTGCTCGCGACATCAGTGAGCACCGTGTTTGCCAAATGCGACACATGTCTGTGCTCTACTCAACCCATCATTGAAAAGGGGGACTTGCAAATTTACACCTACCATGCGAGCCCAGTACCCCTCGTGTATCAGAAGTCGACAGATCTCAACTTCTCACCAACGACATTCGCCTTGATATCTACCAAAGATGAAGCTGTACTCGTTGATGCACCTATCTCCCCTGAACGCGGCGAGGAACTGGCAGACTGGATCCAGGCCACCATTCCCGGTCGGAAGCTCACGGGGATATATGTGACCCACGGCCACGGTGACCATTTCTTCGCCATCCCCACGATCCAAAAACGGTTCCCCCGTGCAAGAGTCCTGGCAACGCAGGACGTTTACGACCACATGCTCCAACAGATCGAACCTGGATTTTTCGCCTCATTCTGGGCTGCCCTCTTTCCCGATCTGGAGGCACCGGACCTTTCCGATGCCAACCTTGATATACTTGATCCTTCCACCAGTCTATCCTTCTACTTGAGTAGCGGAAACGGCCATCATAAGGAACAGTACGAGCTGCGAGCTGTACCAGTCGGCGAGAGAGACACAGTTAACTCTACTGTGCTTTATGTGCCTGAGGTCAAGACCGTCATTACCGGAGACGTTGTCTATGGCAATTGCTACCAGTATCTAGCCGAGAACCCGACGGCGGAACTCCGTTCACAGTGGCTCAAGAGCATTGACAAGGTGGCTGGACTGCATCCTCAATATGTAATTCCATCGCATGCGCTTCCCACGGACAACTATGAAAGGAATCACTTGACCGAGACCAAGACATATATTGAGACGTTTGAACAGCTTCTCGCGGAATCCTCATCATGGCAGGAGTTGGAAACCTCGCTCAAGGGTCGCTTTCCTGAACGAGAAGGCAGTTTCATACTGAGATATTCGGCACAGACATTTTTCAATGCCTCGTTCTAGGTACATTATAGACGATGAATGCAGATATAGCCAAGCTTGAAGGGTGTTGGTGTCTATATAGAGAGTCCTGAGTTCAGGTCACCCCATTTTATAATAGCATTCAACGTTGATCATCAAGCCGCGAAATCGCAACTATTACATGGCCTATCTGAGGCTCTGCCTCCCACCGTAGCCTATTATGATAATAAGAAATATTGGTTACCCCTATATGGTGTTTCCATGGTACTAATAATATATTAGTCTCAGCAGTGATTTATATTAAGCTATAAGGAGCCTCTTTAATAGCTAAGAGTCTTAATGGTAAGAAGTAAAACTTATAGACTGCTAAACCTAGGGCTGTGATGGCACTAAAAGATATAGAGGAGTAAATAGCAATGTTAAGGCTAATATAAAGAGAATAGCTAATGATTATTATGATATGTGGTGGAATATGGGTGCATATCATAGTCACTAGGTTAATGCTATTGATTATATGTAGTACACAAGGACCCTATCACTCGGAACCAGAAGTATAAACAAGAACCAGCCAGACAGAGACATTCCCAGTCAGATTCAGCTCCGTGGCACAGTTATCCCATGGACCCACAGCATCTTATAAGCATCCCCTCCGGCACTGCAAACAACAGCCTCCTCACATTGGTTGCAACATCTAGAAATCTGGCAGCAGTTCAGTTGGGATTCAAGCTGTAGGGTACCCTGGAATACATGTTTGTCTATACAAGACACTGTTGGCACGTTTGAGCACAGACTGTAAAAGTAGTGTTTCAAATCCAGACTTAGGTACAAGCAGCCAGTAGTTGATACATCTGCTGTCCTATCCTACTGCAAACTAGTAAACTCGCGGGTTGACTACTGTAAGAGTCTCAACATCTGCAGGGGAGTATTGCAAAACAGCAAACACCTCATTTTCATCCTTCCTCTGGAGATTAACCGCAACCTTTGCACCATGGGTAGTCTCAAGGCTGTACACCCCTTCAGGCAGGTGCGAAAACTTGCCGCCGTTGTAGTATTCTGGATGCAACTTCAATGCTGTATCATCCTCCCGCAGGTCCACCAGCAAACCGCGCCATGGGTTGTAATTGTGCATGCCAAGCGCAACAGTAAATAAGTCGCCGGAGGAGGACTTGAAGCGAAGCATTCCAGAGGTACCACTACCTCCCATGAAGAGTACATGCTGGCCATCTTGCTCGGTCCAGGTGCAGCCGTTAGCGTAGTACCAGCAGGTCTTTTCGACGACCGTGAGGGTGTCGGAGGTGCTGTTCTCAACACGGAGACGGATAGTGTAGGACATTATAGTGCTGCCAGTGTTAGCATACTCTTAGGAGAAGCTTTGTGGTAGCATACATACAAGATGCTGGTGTAACCAGTGTACTTGGGTCTGAATAGAGGAGGCTAACAACTGCTGGGCTGCGAAGTATATCCTTCAATAGAGAAAGACTGTACTGTTAAGTCAATCTGCAGTAGCTATACGAGACTAACTGCAATGCTCGTGGGAATTTGCGCTTTATATAGTGGAATCGTAATACATAGGCCAATGCGGATGTCTACTCTCGGTTATGACTGGGGTATCATTTTGTTTGCTACTCAGGACGCTACTATACTCCAGCTGATGTCAGTGCTTCAGGCTTCGAGCGCCATGCCCTAGTGCTTACTCCGTACGTTACTCTCATGATGAACTATGGAGAACTGGATCGGATATAATCGCACCATTTGCCCATAACTGCACAGGAAACAGACCACTGAGAGCTGAAATTCAGATAATGGTGTCGACAGGGATCTACAGGAACGGCAGAACCCCGCCGCCGCCAGGGTGCATGCCAATGGTTCGCGTACACCCGATAGTATGAAGTGACAGGACTGACTGCGGTCAATGCTCTTGCCAAAGCACGCTAATTATGAGATACAGATTCAGGACAGCGATGGTATCTCAGCGTATAGATTAACGTCCAAGACGGAGTCGCCGGCACCGAAGTACGACCTTGTGGTGGCGTTTCCCGGAGGGGAATCTTGCAGCAGAGCGCTTAAAAGTCTCGTAGTGGCTGAGATAAACTGAGCTGAAGAAGTTAGGGTGGCATGCTAACGAAGATTATTCTTGTCGCATGCAATAGAGCAATCCTTCTCCAAAGGTTAGAGGTTGACAAGTCGGGCCATTGCTTATTGGCGGGCGATGGTTGCTGGAAGGAGCCTAGCTGAACTGGCTACCGAAAACACCACATAACAATCAAACATAATAGGCGATCTGTGGTAAGTTTTCTTGTGCCTCGTGCCTACAGTGCAATACTAGCTTTCAGCCATTGACCAGTGGCATATCTTCCTGCGCAGCCATCGCCATCCAGCTTTTGTTTTCTCTCCTCGGCTTGCAGTAAACGAAACTCGGGGATTTCCAATCAAAAACTCAGCTACTCATTACCTCAACGGGTCATGGCCGGCAAGGACTAAGTGCATTGGGATTGGAGTTGGCATATCGATTAACGGTCCAGACTTGGTCTAGCTCTACGCCTGCCTGGTCAAGCTTATCCTATCCCTGGAGCAGATTGACTATTACGCTCAGCCGACATTTGAGATCTGCTGTAGAATCGGTGTCATGAACCTCATTCGGTAGTATCCCATCTCAGCCAGCTACCAGAGGGTGCTAGGTATCAGCGAGTATGCGGTGTGTTATGTAGCATAAAAAACGTGCGATTAACTAAGAAATGCCTCTGTGGTGTAGTTGGTTATCACGTGAGTCTCATATGACTGTATGATCAGAAAGTTTCCACTTCTGAGCCATCTCAAGGTCGGGAGTTCGATCCTCCCCGGAGGCATTATATTTTTATCAAGTCCTTTTTTGACGCTGACCAAAGCAAGATGGAATTAGATTTGCACAAATCTATCGGATGAAATTATTGTGAAGATATATACACCTGAGTCTATTATTTACAACTGAATGGCAAACTACTGCAAGCCAGCCTGCATCCTCTTCTCCTTGATCACCTCCCTCATATACGGACTCTTCTCGCGCACTTTCCTCCCCCAGACAATAAACGCAATCGGAGCGACGACCAGAGACAAGCTGATAAACGCCAGCAGCGTGCTGGCCCACTGGAACCCCAGCGTGTTATACATGCTCATGGCTGCCAACGGCAGAAACGCTGAAAAGGTATTCTCCCCCAGCACGAAACATGCCATGACACTGCCGGCGTACTGGCTGTACGCATCGACGATGTAGTCCGCCAGTCCAGACACCACAACGACACTTCCTGCGCCAACCATGAAGAGTCCCACCGCAGGGGCGATCCATGGCAGAGTCGGATAGGAGGTCCACGCGTACACGAACATGCCTCCGGAAATGCCAACCACGCTGCCGGCTACGGACATGTACAGCCGTGCTTCGGGGATGGGGAGACCAGGTGTTTCAGTATTGCGACGGGCAGAAGCAAAGTAGAGCTTGGCCGAGGGGATGGAGAAGAACCATCCGGCGACTTCGCCAATCACAATGGCGGCCTGGACGTATCCAGCCTCAACAGGACCCCAGTCATATAGTCCCACAAACACCTGTTCCACAGACTGGGTGAAGAGGTACAGAGTGCCGACGGTAAAGGCCGACCACAGCGTTGAGAAGAAGACGACATACTCGGTGACCAGCATCTTGAGGGGCCGCTGGATGCTCGTGGCCAGCAGCTGCAGGAGAGGCTCTGCGTCGAGCTCCTGGCGAGTATATGCATTCTGGCCTTTGGCGCGTAGTCGCTTCGCACGCTGGTGCAGGATGATCGCAGCGCGCGATTCCTTGAAAACCAGAAAGTTAATTGGGAACAACACCCCGTACCAGATCAACTGCAAATAAGAGATCCATCTCCATGACAGAAACCGAAAAATGGGCGCTCCAATCACCGGGCCGACGCTGCTGCCCGCCAGATAGGCCCAGATCCAGAGACTGACGGGCTTACTGCGCTGCTTTTCCGTCTCCCACACATTCCCGATCACGCTGGCAGCACTGTTCCCGATGACGGTGACGCAGCCGCCGGCAAAGAACCGCGTGATGATCAGCGTCTCAAAGTTCTGCGCCACGCCTTGCGGAATGACGAAGAGGATCAACAGGAGATGCGTCAGGAGGAACGTCCGTCGGATGCCAAAGTCCTCCATGATCGGGAGGATGAGCAGAGAGAAGAAGACGCCTCCGAGAGCCCAGGAGGTAACAGGCCAATACGAGTGCGGGAAGACGGCATCGCTGATCCCAAATCGCTCGTTGATGGTTTCATGGGCGACGGTGATGATGGTGCCGTTCATGAGCGACACGAACGTCATGAGCAGCGAGATGCAGGTGATGAGCCATTTTCTCGCCTTGGACCAGTTCAGAGGGTTTTCTGGATCGTCTGGTCCATCCCAATCGACGATGGTCACGTCTGAACTCACTGCCGGTCTGTCAGTAGAGGTTCTTGTGATGGAACATCTGTATATACAGACACTTACCGGAATCCTGGTCCCCACGGTCATTGGTGAACATTCTTAATGCTCAGTGCTATAGACCTAGGTCTGGCACTGCTCAGGCCCAGACCACCATTATATATACACCATCAACCTCTCAACCGATTGACCCAACATGGTTAGCGGATGGAAAAATCGGTGGCCACTCTCGTGCTGGATTTCCCCATGTGGCCTGGAATCATGAAGAAAGCGCCGAACCAATGAGACTGGAATAACTTGACGGTAGTGGACCTTGGTAGTGCGTGGGAGGAACAGGATCTGGCCCGAATTACATAAAAAGAATTAATCATGCTGCCAAGTGCCTGACTCTCTTGGCATCTTGTACCTGTCTTCATAAGTTATGAATATACACGTCTATCTATAGAGTATTAGAGTGCTAATAGCAGGAATAAGTATGAGTATTCGAATCCTCAGCTTGAACTTGTATCGAATGCAGTGTGAAGATGTCGATATGATACTGTGTTGCCAACCAGTTGCCACTATGACCTCAAAGTTTCCTTCTTCTTCCGCTAAGCTTTCTCCAATGAGCTGCCTATTCAGGCTAGTGCCAGGAAGAATATTCAATAGATCCTTATGATTGGAGGACAATGCGGCAGGTACCTGTGCCCTTTGTTTCTGTACTCTGTACTCCGTACCTCTCTACAGTATGTCAATGAAGAAATTACCAGAATGCAGGTCAGCCGACATCGACAGAGGCATGGATTGGATGCTGCATTGCCAGCCAACACACTTGATATTTATGACAAGAAGACTTTCTCTCTTCATTAGCTTATTTTTGGTGTTATGAAGACATGCCATAAGTCGGCATATCTCTATTATAACTATGCTCATATATGTGTCCTATTCCCGGTGTAGGCACAGCTGATATCAAAGCTCTGCACCCTTTCCAGCAAATATTCATAAAGGAGACTCTGTGAGCGAACCTGATGTAAAGGAGTCTGCCCATAGCTGTCTCTGGTGTCAAGGTCTGCCCCAGCCTCAACCAGAATCCTGGCGATCTCCTCGTTCCCCGCCGCACACGCACTCGCAAGACAAGACCACCCGTCCTCGTCTTTATCATTGGCGTTTGTCCCGTGGGCGAGCAAAAGCCTTACGAGCTGAGGATCAGGATTCTCTTCCCCGGTCGCGCACATAGTGGGCTTGCGCCCTTCCGCGTTTTGGCCTGTCCGGAGCAGCATCTCAGCTATCTTGTAGTCATTCCCGTGCAAAACTCACAGGCAATAAGAAGCGGGGTACGCCCGGACTGACTTACAGGGTCGGGATCAACACCATTTTCCAGGAGATATCGCGGTGGCCCGGACCATTTGAACGGCAACTGCGTGGATGAGTCAATCGGGACCACGTTCAGTTGCGAAGTCCGGATCAGCGCCTCGTCGGAGCAAGAATTCGACGGCCTCATCTTGGTGTCTCCAGAGGGCTGTGTGCAGCAGTGCTCAATTCCTCTGATCACGGATAGTCATGTCTGCGCCGTTGGCGAGCAAGAGCTCCATCATTTCGAGAAGACCGCCCCCGGCAGCCACGGTTAGAGGAGTCCGGCCCGCATTGTCTGGTTTGTCTACATCGGTCCCTAGCTGTATGAGTGTTTCCACCAGCGGCTGATCGTTGCGCCGTACAGCGATATGGAGGAGTGTTTCTCCGTCAGTTTGAATGTCGATCCTGGCGCCACGGGCCGAGAGCGCCTTGAATATGGGGATGGAACCGTTGGTGACCGCCCAGTGGATGGGACGTATCCCGCCAGAGTTGGGCGAGCTTGGATCTACTCCATGCCGCAGTAGAACATCAACCACCATTTCGTGGTTTTCTCTGGCCGCCCAGCATAGAGCCGTCACTCCGTCCTCCCCGACATTTTCTGTCCGACGCCCCACGCAAGCAACGTCTCGACGACATCCGCGTGACCCTCCTTGGCCGCGTGCCCGAGAGCAGTGAATCTGGTACGGTCCCGAATATCCGGATCTACTCTATGCGCAAGAACGTACAGGACCAGGGGCTGGTGTCCCATGACTGCAGCAAGCGATAGAGACGTATACCCCACAACAGCTGAGTGGATTACACCCCCGACTCATGAGGAAGTCGACCAGAGCTTGACTTCCGCTTCTAATGGCCGAATGGAGTGCCCGGGCGCTTGTAGACTCATACTGCTGGAGATCTGCCCCTCGTTCGATCAGGAGGAGAACACAGTCCAGGGACCCTCGTTCTAAACCGAAGTGCAGCGGTTGTTGGCTGAATGGGGTGGACGGCAGGGTAACCTTTGTGTCTTCCCTGGCTAACAACACTCCCATAGCCGCATCGTGTCCATTTTGGCCAGCCAAGGAAAGGGGCACCCGAGCAAACTGGCGGTTTTCGTTCGCGCTGGCCCCATAACCCAGTAAGAACTTCAAGCCACCATCGTAGCCTCGTTCGGCTGCAACGTTCACCAGCGGTGTCTCACTTATGTCTTCATCGATGTCTTCGTCCTCATCGTTCGGGTCCGTCTTAGGTTTACCATCAATAGGCGCACCTAGCTCTAGGCATTTTCTAACGGTGCCCTCGCAGCCGACATACACACCCCATTTGAGAGCGGAGCTGTTTGAGTGTCGGATATTATACTGGTAGAAGAATCGGTTTAGCGGTGGGTAAAGGCAACGGCTACTCTGCGCAAGGGCGTTGATGTCCCTCTCTCGCGACAGATTCTCAGCCAAGAGAAAGAGGATATCATCTGGCAGTCATAAAATGGACATGGGGATTCTATGATCCTCTATGTGATGAGAATAGATGGATGGCTGGAAGAAGTCGTCGTGAAGTCGAGGGGTAGAGAGACCTACGCATCATGCACGCGATTGGCCGCATTCTGTATGCACGTCCATCTACAGTAACAGTCTCGGTTGGATATGCAGGTTGCTATATGATGATGATTGATGAATACTTCTATCCTCTCTCCTAAGGGTACTACCTCTGCTCTCGAATAATGATCCGCATATATCTGTACGTATTAGTCGAATCATCTCTATCAAAGCTTGGTGACTTACATGCTCATGCCCACCAACGCCAGGATAATCCCAACAATGCTTTGAAAATAGATAGGATGCGTACTGAAAGCCCATCCCAGCCCGACAATGATGCACGTCTTGAGTTGACCGACCACCGTCCCACTGATGGGTCCCGCCAGGTCGATAATGAAAAACTGCGAGAGATTCACCAAGGAAGCAAAGATGCCGCTCTGTGGCTGGTTAGGAGGAACCGAGGAAGGAGGTGGATTCAGAGTCATACCAGTAGAATTAGAATCCACATGGACACTGGAACAGCCCCCAATGGCGGTGTCGAAGTGAATGGAACAGTGAGCAGCAACAGAACGGTGCTGACTGGTGCCTGGTTCAAAAGAAGCTGCATGCTATTCAACTTGAACTTCTTGTGGTACTGCCCAATCCATACCATATAGACTGAACTGGCGCAGACGCCTGCAAGGGCAAATAATGTTCCCCATGATGGCGTACTCGCAGTACTCGCGTTGTCCATCGCAAGGGAGTCATAGTACGAGACAATTCCCACGCCGGAGCACAGCAGGATGAGAGGGGAGATGGCCCTTCGGGGGATCTTGGTCGAGTAGAGCATGTAGTTGAGCAAGGCAACAACAGGGGTCAAGAGTAATCGAGCCAGCTGATGGAACATAACGGAGGAATATGCAAGCGAGAGATTCTGAAGAATCACCTGGATACACATCGCTGCTGCCAAGGGGATAATCTGCACCACCGAAACATGTTTCGGTGCGAAGACAGCGCACTGTGGCCGAGAGATGATCCATAATGTGGCCCCGGTTATGAAGAAATGGTATGCAGCAAAGGCGACCTGGCAGTTGCGGAATGATATATCGGATAGGACGTATTTGTTTGTGAACACCTTACTGGTCAGTCTAGGATTCCATGGAGGGGGGGCACAGTACATACTATGGCAACAGTGGAAGCGACATTGATTGCCGTCCATACCATGAACCGAAGACCTGGGGCTGCCTTGTCCTGTTTCTTTGTATCTGCTAGTATCCCGGCATATTTCTCTCGATCTTCAAGATCTGGACTTTCCGTGTAGCAGGACGACGAGAGATCTGCGTCGTAGTCGGATAGAGACAAACTGACAGTTTGGACCGCTTCCCCTGGAGCCTTTTCAGAAAGAGTAGTCGCGTAAGACATTTTTAGTAGATATTGTCCGAGAAGCAGGTGAGAGACTTACTGAAGAGGACTATATGGAAGACAGCCTGGAACCGTGACGGCTTGGGTTGAGTGGAGCGATGACACCCAAGATCCAGTATCCGTGACAATCAATGGAAAATTGTGATCATTGTCCGTGTCTGATCAAACAAAGACAAGTAAATTGCATTGGTTAGAGCTAGCAGGCGGGTCAGGTCGTTCGAATCCGGAGGGGTTGCAGCGGTGGATATGGTCCAAGTAACCTCATGTTGCATCTCTGCTAAGGGCAAAACTCTTACTAAATATAACTGATTACATGGAGAAGTCCTGACGAGCGGTATTTTACACGGCGCAGCTACAAATCTAAATTAAACATACAGGCTCTACTAAACATCATCGGAATACGCAACATGAAACCCCTGCGGATATTGAAACTCCTTTACCTTCAATTCAGCCGGCGACCATGGCTTATGATCATCCGGCCACTGAGACATAGCCGTCTCATTTCCTGCAAGCAACCGATGTAGGTTGAGCTTCGTACTGTACACCAGATCCCACGCCTCATCTGGATGCCAGTTGTCCTGTCCGTAGGTCTCAATATCCGAGTCCTTGAAGGAAGAGCCCGCGCGTCGATGCGTCGCAATCAGGTTTGGATGTGGCGCATAGCATTGGATCAGAGGACGCTTCCTGCCTCCACACATGTCGCCCAGGGCATTGTCCACGGGACTTTCCAGGTGGTCCACCGACAACGAGGCCAGGATTTTCCGGGCACCATTGTAAGTCACAGCGTAGCCATAAAGACAGCATCCAGTGTCTGCACGATAGACATATCGAGTAGACTCCTCAGGGAGTTGGGGAAATCGGTGCTTCCACCGGTCCAGCGGCCCCCGCCGGTCGACCCAGAAGCTGCGGCGGTTCATCCCTGGGACCGTAGGGTCATTGGGGATTGCGTAGAATTGGGTTTCATTAACCCCTGCTGCCGTTGAGCATCCCCCGACCCAGAGAAGATCCCAATCGGTACCATAAGGGGCTTGTTTCGAGGCGGTCTTGATTGGCGAAAGCGTCCGGAGTCCTCGGGCGAATTCACGAAGCTGCTGCTTGAGCGAGACATCCCAGTCGGCGTCGTCTTCCATAATCAGGGCCGTTGCGTGCCGTTTTTCCACGACTCTGCGAGTTCTCAGTATGAATCGTTCGTCCCAAGTGCCATGACACATACGTGCGAAGAGCATTCATATGAGCTCGCCAACAGGCTGCAACCGTAGGTTTGATAATAGTCATGTTCATTCCCTGGATCAGTATGAGCGAGAGCAAACCCGACAGGAGCAAAGATAATTACCTGAGGAAGCGATTTTGGATGGAGTTCGTCTGGTTTCACTCCTTCTAACCAGTCCACCTGAAAGCCGACAATCGAGGCCGCGAGAGCAAGGAAATCGCGCTTGTCGGTACGCTCCCTAAGACCAATGGCATAGACATGCTCGAACTAGACCACGTTAGACAAGACTACAATAGCAGCTTGAGATGCGTACTCCTAGTGTCTCATTTCGAATTGCCTCATACAGATAATCATCCGCCCGACGAGAATGGCCGCCGCGGATCATATGTCGCGTTGCCGTGTAGTCGACTCCATTGCTGACGAGCGCATTGAGCAACAGAATGCTACACAGAAATCCGGCGATGATCTTGATGACCTTGGAGTTCCACAGCGTCATGACGACGGCCATGGAGTAGGAATTGGCCAGAAGCTCTGGACTTTAGCAAGAAGGACGTTGATCGAGGACAGTCTGTAGGCAGACGGTAGAAAATGGAGTAGATGTCTTCCTCCCTTGTCTATATCGTCCTCATCCAGTGGTACAAAGCTCACAAAGGGCATTCTTTAGTCTTGACACACTTCTTGGACGGATAGCCTTGTTCTGTCCGTTTTCGTCCATGGCTGTTGTTTCCGCTGCTTCACCATCTCGGCGATCCGCTTCCAACAATGGTTTATCCGTTTTAGGCAATCGACTCAAATTGTTCTGCAATTAAATACTAAGGTTGAGCTCTTTCAGGTGCATCATTTCAATGATCGGGTGGAACAAGAGTAACACGACAAAGGCCGTCCCGGTTCTCTGGATTCCTCAGGCACCAAGCAAGTAACGATGATCAGGTGACCTCGTTCCGATGCGGCAGTCGTAATACAATTACACAAGATACGCCACATGACCCAATCACAATTCAGAAAATTGGTATCAGTACATGAAATAAAACATCCCGGTCACTGCTGCAGAACCCCGGATTTCCTGCTGACGACGTCCAACAACCAGCTCGACCTCGTCAACGCTGTCATCTCATCCGACTCTTCTTCCATCTCAGAAGTGCTCACCATCCAACGGTGACTGGCTTTTGCAAACTTTACTCCGGTCGCGTCGCTCAAATTGCCTGTATCCCTTTCACCTACGATACCACCATGATCGCGATCCTAGACCACCTCCCTCCACGCAACGTGTATCGCAGCCGTGGGGATATTGTCATCCGCTCGAATGGGGTACTTGACACTATGATGCAGTAGACTGTTGGTGATGGGATTTGGCTTCAAGGGAAGGATACCAGATCTGTTAGGCCGCGAACTTTTGCGCTATCAGTCGATTTCCGCTCAAGACCATCCAACTCGTCGAGGATGTAACGGATTGCCGCCTTCATGCCGTTGACCGTATGGTCGTACACAAACAGGTGTGGTCGGAGGAAAGAGTCGTTCAGTGCGATCCTCACCAGATACTATAGAGACGGGGGCGTCCCGTGTGTGAGGAGGTACGCAGGCGTCTCTGCATACGTGGAGTCCGTCTGCGTACACCTCAGCTATGAAGGAGAAAACATGGACAGTGAGGACGGGTGTCTGGAGTTGCCTGAGAGCTATGGCACGATTTCGCTCTCTAGGATCTGGTTGTCGCGTAGCTATAGGCGTCGTAGGTCCATGTAGATCTCTACTCAGGATAGCCGCTGTATGCGTTGTTGGCTGCTTCCTTTCTACATCGGCCCATTCGCAGGGAGAGATGGATCCGACTCGTCCGAGGCAAGATAAGATAATGGTCTTGTACCTCTAGCAGGACAATCTTGCCGTCCTTGATGCCGATATCGTACGGCCAATCTCAGCCGCGGTGAGCACGGTGAGTAGGCTCCCTTATCAAAGGGACGAAGCCAAAGTACTCTAGCAATACTGTGGACCGTCTTATCTTCTCTGCTCAGGCAATTTGATTTGTCAAGGCATGTCTTATCCGGCTGTTAAGATATGTCTACACCGAAGTAGTTACTAGATATATATGTCCGCGAAACATGCGGAGTAGGACCGCGCAGCCTAGCCTGCTCAATTGTCCCTGCATCTCAGTTGGCTTCTGAATGAGCAGCATGACCTGTTACTGGATCAGCAATTCTTGTCAACGGCAATTGACAGTGGATACAAACTCCGATCAGCTCCTTGACAAAAAGAGGTAGGGGAAGCTTGTGCGCGCAATGCAGGGAACACATGGCGTATCCGTGCTAAAACACCTTCCTGTTTCGACCTAGACAGATGTCTGAAGATGATAGGCAGACACGTTTTTTGAAGCGTGAAGAATGAGGGATTCTTCGCTCTGGTTGGCCTAATCTAACAAAGTTTGGATAGTGGCATCTAGTGCACGCCCTGCTCTGCGGAGGGTTACATCCACTGTTCCACGGCGCTGAAGAACTGCTCTTCTGACGAATCGTAGCGCATCGATTGATGCAATGGAGAGGATCAGGTGGTCCAACCATTTGTAGTACAGAGCACTTTCCCTACTCTCGCTTCTCTCACTCCCCCTCGTATGCCGATATTAGCATATCACTTCTCATCTCGATGACAGACCCACTGGCCCACCACTCCTCATTGTCATGGCAAATAAGCATTGTCAAGCATTTATGGCTCGCCTTGGCTATCCTCGGCATGGTTTGTCTCCGAGTTTCTGGATTGCCATGGAACGAGTAGAACCTGGGGATAGGAAACCTTATCCGCAGCAGCATCATCGCCAGGAGGCGAACACCCGTCTCTAACCTCTACCCCGTCTGATTATACTTTCTCTCGCTCCCTGCCATGCCACTATTTCGTTATTGGTCTGCGGATGACGGCTATCTGTGCGTCTGAAGAAAGGTTCACCAGATAAATAGCCGTCCGTCCCAGCCGCTCCTCTCCGTGTCTCCCTCCTTCCAAAGATCGCCTGCTCATCTACTCTTCTTCTTCTTCTCTTCCTCTTCAGCCCATTATACTCGGTCATGGCACAGCCAGCAAGTGTCGTCCTCGATGGAGGTGATCCTCGACTGCATGAGAAAGAGCATGAGGCCTTTGATGCCATTGACTACGGCACTAGCACTGCTGCTATCCGTCCGCAGCACCGCAAGTTGCATGATTCTAGCGTCACCTTCGAGGAGTATTACTACTACGCCCAGTTGACCCGTGCCGAAGAAGAGTCCCGGCCCAATGGCGACAAGGAACGGGGATGGCTGTCCCTTATGTTCCCCTCCAAGTCGGCCGGCGGTGTCCAGCAGGTGCCCGAAAACACGTCCCAAGATGCTAAAACGCTCAGCGCTGGCGATGCAGCCGGCCGAATGACCATCACCGACGAGGAATGGACCAATGCATCCCGGGCGCTGCGGACGGCCACCCGAGGAGCCATCTTCTATCTGATCACTACCGACATTCTGGGTCCTTTTGGTCTGGGTTATGCCTTTGCGACCATGGGTTGGGGGTAAGTAAGTCCGCCCTCTAGAGAAATAAAAAGTACTGACGAGATAGTCCCGGAGTTGCATTGTACACTGTCTTTGGTGGCCTGGCTGCCTATTCCGGCTATCTCCTCTGGTCAGCGTTCCTGGGCCTCGACTCATACCAATACCCCCTTCGCAGCTTCGGAGATCTGGGTTTCCGTCTGTATGGCCGGTGGATGCGGTATCTGTTCAACGTGCTGCAGAGCATCCAGCTGCTGCTAAATGTCGGGCTGATCGTCATTTCCAACGGTGAGGCGCTCTACCAGGTGTCCAAGTCCAAGCTGTGCTTCATCATCTGCTGCCTGGTGTGGGCACTGTTCGGCTTCTTCATCGGCCAGGTCCGTACTCTCCAGAAGTATGGTTGGCTCGCCAATTCTGCCGTCTGGATCAACCTCATCGTCATGTTCATCACCATGGGCGGAGCGGCCAACGCGCCCCCCAACTTCGCGGCCGCCTCGGCGTCGGCGGGTGCAGTCGTCAACAAGGCCCTCATCACGCCGGTGAATGGTGTCTATCCTCCCGTCCAGACGTCCGGCGGCTTGCCCGAGGCGGGCAACTTCGTCGGCTCGCTCAGTGGCGCCATGCAAGCCGTGTTCGCATACGGCGGTGCCATGGTGTTCCCGGAGTTCATGTCGGAGATGAAGCGACCCAAGGACTTTTTGACGGCTATGTGGGCGGCCCAGGCATTCATCTACTTCTGGTACATGTTCTATGGCCTGTTTATGTACGGCTACCAGGGCCAGTACAACGTTAACCCCAGCTACCTGGGGATCGGCTCGTACGACATCTCGACGGCCGGCAACGTCTTTGCCATGCTCAGTGCGGCCATTGCGGCGGGTCTGTATGGAAACATTGGCCTGAAGGGTATGTCTGCAGCACTTTCCATGTGTTAGTGCATACTGACTTCTCTAGTCCTGTACAACCAAGTCTTGGTCGAGCTCTTCCGGTGTCCACCGTTGACCACCCGGCGCGGCAAGCTGTTCTGGGTCATCCTGGTGCCCATCTACTGGGGTATCGCGTTTGTTCTCGCCGCCGGTATTCCCAACTTCTCCGGGTTGACCTCGGTAGTCGCCGCCGTGTGTATTCTGCAATTCACCTATAGCTTCCCTCCTCTTCTCGCTCTGGCGTACTGGGTGAAGCGCGCCGCCCTGCGAGACGGGGAAGGCTTCGACCCCGCGACTGGACAGACCGTCCGCCACGATCAGGGCATGCGGCGTGTCGTCCGTGGTTTCCTCGCGCAGAAACCCAAGGAACTGGCTATGAGTGTCTTCAACATTTTCTATGTCTTGGGTGCATTGGCGTTGGCGGGACTCGGCGCATATGCTGCTATTGAGAGTCTGATCAATGCGTTTGCGCAGAACCGTACGACTTCGTATACCTGCAAGATCAGCATATAATGCCGCAATCATGCTGTAGTACGGCAGTCAGGCCCTGTGACGCTGACAGAGGATGATGGTTTGTATTTATACGATGCTACCCTATAGCTTATCCATCATCCATAGCCAGGAACAAAAGTAGTCATTCCGGGTAAAATCGATCCATCCTCTAGTGATATCATTCGAACTATCATTATAGCGTACGAGCATTGTTAGGTCATATCACCACTGTATAACCTCCTCCCAGAGCTTGGTCTCATCCCGAAAGAACTCAACCTTTCCCTGTCGACCTTCGCAAAACTCACCAGCAACAGCATTAGTCCGGGCCGAAATAGGGAGGTCCGCCGGCTCGTACATGGCTCCCCTCGCGAGTCCAGCAGCCTCTTCCTCCATAGTGACCATTTTGCGCGCCAGCTTCGAGAACAGCACCGAGTCCCATACCCCTTCGCGCCGGCGACTGCGGCTCATCAGGTCGATGGCTCGGTGGCGGATTTGCGAATGTCGGCAGGATGTGGCGACGATCCAGAGAAGGGGGACGAGCCCTAGCGAGAGAACGAAGGAGGAGGAGGAGGAGGGTGGTATACTTGATGATGAGGAGGTTTCAGCCTTGGGGAGGATTGGAGGAAGGGTGTTTTGTTGTTGCCGAGCTGGTTGGACGCTGACAGAGGGTTTCGACTTTGAAGCAGGTGTACCAGCAGAGGAATTGATATGATCCTCCGCCAGACATAAGATCGCCCGGAACTCAGAGGCGAATCGATCAAGACCACCGTGGGAGGGAGGCGCATCCATATTCAGGAAGATGCCGATCATCTTCCGCCACATCTTCAGGTGATTGATTGTCATGCGATCAGCTTCATTCTGGTTGATCTGCACATGAGCCTCGAGGAATGCGTCGAATTTTGCTGACCAGGCATGCATGTGCTGTCGTATCTGGGCATAGTATGCCTGGTTCTGCCGAAGAATTTGGACCAGCTCCACACTTTTGGGCGTCTGGGATAGGTATAGAAATTTGAGATACTGGTTGTAACAAAACTGAAAAGAATCACTGAGTTGTTGGAGCGTCGGAGTGTCCTCCAGGTTGACTGGAGGCAGCCTGGAGGGAGACAGAAGGGTTGACTGGATGGAGACAGGCAGGTACGATTGCCAGTCTACCTCGAGCATTTGATTCTCAATGGTGACGAACATCAAGCGAACAATACTCGGGGGAAGACAGGCTACGATTCCTTCGTTCAGGAAGCGCTCTTCCCGTTGCTTGAGGATCCGTAGGCCGGCTATACCGTGCTGGACAGCATTGCGAAAGTGGCCTTGCAGACTCTCGAAGCAGAAAAAAAGCACACACATGATAAGGATGCTGTCAGTGCTTTGTCCCTCAGTTACAGGGATCTGATTCAGAGCCAGGTGGATGGCACAACTGTACTGCTGCAATGCATGCCGAGTCAATCCCGATTTCACGGCCGGACCATCATCGTCACGCACAAAGGCACGATGTAGAGACCCTAGCGCAGTGGCAGCCACTCGCACAGTCGCATCATGATAGGCTGCATGAAGGAGAAAGTCCCCGGCCTTGGGTCCGAAGCAGGAGACGGTCTGGAAGTGGAAAAACTCCAGCGCACGGTAGTCACACCCCGCTAGCGGCTGGTGAAACGAAGGGAACATGCTCATCTTCATTGGTTCCGATACCTGCGAGGTATACTGAATGATACGTAGGTTGGACGACTGGCGAGTAGCAGTAGACGAGGGGCTGGCGTATCCGTCGCACTTTCGGCCAGTGGTTCGACATCGTCGGCAGGTGGGTTTTTCTTCGTCGCATTTCACTCTTCGTATCCTAGCACCAGAATGAATATTATTGCTTCAATTGCACTACTTGTTATCGACTCACTTGCATGTAAGACAGCCGTTGCGAGACCGGCTAACTCCTGTCCGTAGAGGCATGGTTTCTACACATATAAGGCGTCCCACGATCACGATCCATATACTTCCTCACTTTTAACCTCAAAACTCCACGAGCGAGTTGCTCATAGAGAAGCGAGTCGGAGTTATCCACGGATCCAAGGTTGTGGAACGCGGCTGCCTATCACCCTGTCAGACGAAGTCAAGAAACGAGGCCAGATCGTTTAGGCCCCAAGACTAAACCAGTTAGCGGATGCGAGCAAACGCCAATTGTCCATTCAGCGTGGAAGATGAATTGAATGTCAGATCTGTCATGATTGGCCTATTGTGAATGCCGGTCCACCTGGAACTATTTTTATTACTTGGCTTCGTATCCATATGTCATTGCCAAGCTTCTTCTATACTGTCTGATTGGCCTGCTCGCTTGTCACACTCAAAGGATCGAAAGGTCTGAAGAAGAAGATTCAAATCATGATGTTGAGTTGGATCCGTCATGTCTGG
The DNA here is from genome assembly GCF_010724455.1 of Aspergillus lentulus. Next base: position 63,430 of record NW_022983935.1, on the reverse strand, counting down.
TGGAGGCTGATATGGCTGAGCATCATGTCTGTCAGTGGTTTTATATCATATTATCTGGCTGCCTGACAGGCTTCAAAATAACGTCAGAAGCCATGGATATATATAAGTTTATATTGCTAGTCATGATGGCCTTCACGCAATATCATCGACAAGAAAGACTTTCTAGTTGAGTACTATATCTATAAACATCTTCAATATGAACACAACGGCAACAATATCCCCCACTGCTACAGCTCCAGCCATATCTCCCACCGAGACCTGTACACATCCAAAACCAGGCAAAAATGGCTATCTGCCTCCAGAAGCCTGTGATGCCATTCTCCTCTATGTTCCATCCTTTGGTGCAGCCATCTTCTTCACGATCCTGTTCGGGTTGACGACCCTCTGTCACATCGTTCAAGCTTTCATCTACAAAAAGGTTGGTGTCGCATCGAGAAGCCCAAGAAAGAATGCTTTATTAACAAAGGTAGAAATATGCCTGGGTGGTTATCATGGGAGCCAGTTGGGAGTTACTTGCATTTGTATTCCGGATTCTACAAACACGACAACAGGACAGTGTGCCCTTTGCTAGTGCTCACACTATTCTATATCTTCTGGCGCCTTTGTGTACGCAGAGCCTCCTGGCATCTAATTTAAGAGATACTAATCAAACATGCAGGGATCAATGCCTTCATCTACATGACCCTAGGCCGGCTCATCCACTTCTTCATCCCTGACCAGCGGCTAGGTGGAATTTCCGCCAACCGATACGGACTCATCTTCGTATGGCTTGATGTCCTAGCCTTTATTGTCCAGCTCGCAGGCGCTAGCATCACCACACAGAACGACGTCCCCACCAGCACCACCATGCTCGGAATCCACATCTACATGGGCGGTATCGGACTCCAGGAGTTGTTCGTGCTGATCTTTGGTGTTCTGGCCATCCACCTCCACCGTCGAATGGTACAGATGGAGAACTACGGGGAATTGGACCAAGAAAAGGCCACTCGCGGCTCGATTTCCTGGCGCTGGCTGTTTTGGGCGCTATATGCCGCTTTGGCTCTCATAACCGTATGTGATCTTGTTCTGAATGGGAAAGTATACTGACAGGTGTCAGGTCCGAATCATCTTCCGTCTATGCCAGTACGCGCGAGGCACGGATCCGACGAACCCCATTCTGACCCACGAGGCATACGAATATGTCCTCGACGCGGCGCTGATGTTCCTCGCCCTGCTCATTCTGAATGTCATCCACCCTGGTCGGGTGTTGCAAGGTCCGGACTCGGAATTCCCCAAGGTCAGCAGACAGGAGAAAAAGCGCATCAAGCAGGAGAGAAAAGAAGCGAAGAGAGCTGAGAAAGAGCGCAAGAGGAGTGGTAAAAACATGGAAGGACCTTTCGAGTCGCTTTCAATCCAGGAAGAGGGTATCTCATATGATTCAAGAGTCTAGTGTGTTGGCATGTTTGGAGTTTCTCTAGAGGGTAGTCAATGTGTAGAATGATAGAATAGTTGACAAAAAGCAAATGCATTTTCGATTCTCACTGGCACTCGAATTTTATACGAGCCAGACGATAATGATCAATGTTCGCATAAGTTAAAGCTGTCCCTCTCGAATTTCTCGTTTTGCTCCTCCAACCTGGTTGAACGCTCCTCCATCAGCTCCCTTCGGTACTGCTTGGCCTCCTCCATCGTGATGGGATAAGCATCAAACTCCTTCTTCACCATGTCCTGCAGTTCGGGCGGCAGCTTCTCCCCAAGCAAACGGCCAACGAGCTCCTGTCGTTCTCTCCACCAGTCCTCTTGCTGAGGTGGCACATTCGCTGATGAAATGATCGACAGATGCGGATCGACAAGGAAAACCGCCAGGATCTTGCGATGGCCCGGTTTGGATCGATCTGCTAGTGAGAACGGCGCCACGCGATGTTGGAGAATATTCGGAAAGGTGAGAAGACGTCCCTGGCGGGTCTCGACGCTGCCCAGTAACTGAGTGATGTTGCATTCATTGGATCCATCCACATCTGGCCCAAAGCCAAAGACCTGTTGAAGAAACTCATGCCGGGATTGTTCGTAGTTAATGTCCTCGATCTTGCCCGAGCTCGCCCGTTGACGAAATGCAAGAGTGCTCTCTGTGATATTCTCGCTATCATAGTAGTAGATGGATGTAGCACAGATATGTTCATTCTATTCATCATTAGAAAGGCCCACTGATCAACCGCAATCATAGACTTTACCAGTTGTCCTTCAATATGCCAGGAGCCTCCTTCATATTCGGGCTTCTCCGGTGTGAGCTCGATGTTCGCCAGCTTGACAATCACCTGGAGTCCTCGCTCGGCATATTCCTTGCGGAGGTTGATCTGGTCGTAAAAAGGGTGCGGGGCAAAGCTTCCTGGTTCTGGTTGTTTGATGGGCTGACTCCGTCGCCATTCCCAGTGTCTCTCCCAGAATTCATCGCTATCATCTTCATCGTCGTCCGCTGCCTCCGGCTCGGGTTCTGGATGGTCATCATACTCAACTTCATAGTATTGGATGCGTTTATATTCGTTTTCTACGAGACTCAAGGTTGTGTTCCACATAGGGATGGTTCTCGTCAGAATCTTTTCGATGACTTGGTACAGGCCATGGTGTCGCCGGGGATGTAGATTGTTAATGTACGATGCGATTCGACATTCATCGTTTGGTCCAAAGTGGACGTCACAGGGTAGCCATTGAAACTTGAGGCTGTAGGGTCGATGGGGGCGCCTCTGGTACCAGTAGTCGTAGTCACTCTGCTTCGTGACACACTCCTCCTTTGGCCGGACAGGGAGGACTTGGCCCTGGCCAAGGTGGTTTGCAAACCCTTCGAGACTGATGAGTTGATCTGGCAGGATGCGTGTTCGGCCATATATCACAGGAAATAACGATGGATGAACCAGGTCAACAACCTTGTCGTCCGTCCCAGGATGGTAGTCCTTCTGTTCCTCGGGAAGCTCCTCCAATGGACGGACGGCCTCTATAAGAGCCTGTCGTAGTTCCTCCGGTATGGCAACATCTGATTTGACCACGCCTACGTCAAATGCGACAATGTGCTTGCTATCTTGGAAGACCCCAGCTTTCCACTGCGCTTCTTTGATGATCCAGTCTAACATTCGCTCGCTGACATCTTCCCCGCTGTCTTGAATCTCTTTCCGCCATTTGGCAGTAATCTCATCATTGAACACCTGAGCAAGTCAGTACGAGCCTGTTGACATAATGGAAAACGTGCCTTCTTGTCCCAGTCCGGTTTGTCGGTTATTGCATTCATTGCTCGCATCATGACTATTTCTCGATGCGTATCCAACCGTCTATCTCTGTCAGCTTGCCCTCACTTGCTGACCGTGACGACCTTACGAGATGAAATGATCGTCCAGCCCATTAGGGAACATGACACGCCTCAGCGACCCGGGAGTGAAGTTCAGGGGTAAGGAGAACCCCGGTAAGTCGAAACGCGACTGCGCGGAGGGCGTTGCGACTGCCATGATCGAGTAATCCTGCTGATACGAACACAATAACTATAAAACCGGCTGTAAATTGCAAAGATAGAGCCTTCAATCGCGTTATAACGACGCGTTGGCGATTAGGCTGCCGGCTGCTGCCTCAGGGTCCCAGCGGGGCAAATGCGAAGCCAAGGCCTTGGCGCCTGAAGTACCTGACTTAATCGGTGGGCGGGTCCAAGGAAAAGAGTCTGAAAGGACGGTAGATGAATCTGGATCATGAGGCCTTAAAAGGCCGGGTTTTTAGAAAGTAGCTGTGCTAAGGAGTATCAGAGGTACTTGGCAGTGCAGATAGCTGACGGACGGGAAGGTCCACGGGATTGCCCTTTGCGGAAAGGACATGGAAGAAGCGCTCAATGGTAAACGGCATGGGCAGTGGAAAGGTAGACATTGGAGAGCACGGTGAGACTATAAAATACGCAGTGTCAGCCTGAATGGAAAAGCGCCGAACGGTAATGCGCTATAGCTGATGAAGATCTTCACTTGGGATAAGATCAGAACATAATCTAGGAAAGGTAGCAGCGCATTCTATGAGTGCCTCCACGAGTGCAGATGATGCCAATTCTTTCCTGCCCCGAGCAGTTCCTAAATTTAGCTACTGGTGCTGGTCTGGCTACAATGCGAGCGGAAATCCCAGAGCATACTCAACACAGATTGCGTCAAGACGACTCAATTCAGCTACTTTCGCTGGTGTTGCGCAAGTAAGATGTGAGTAGAATTGGAAGCTTATTCAGAAGGCTTGTATGCATCACGACCTCTTCTTCACTTCCAGCACCGACTCATCTCCCTTGTCGGTATTCCAGATGTGCACCAGCTCGAGGCCTACCGCATCGAATAAAGCCTTCCACTGGGAGACAGTTCGCTCAAGACCGGCGGTATGTAGCCACATGAGAATATCCATCTCAGCTGCTCTCAGCTCGGCTCCAGTATCCGGTAACACATAGTCGTCGATCAGCAGGGTGGAGTATCCTGGCACCATGGCATCGGCGATATGTGACAGAATCTGCTTGCTTTTGGCGTCGGACCAGTTATGCAGGACTTGCCGGAAGAAATAAGCCCGGGCACCTTTGACTGTCAGCTCTGTTTGATCTAATAAGTAGCGTGTATCTTACCCTTGACTGGCTGCGGATTGAAGAAATCGTGTTCCATTGGCTCAATCCCCTCTGGTACCTTCTCAATCCGATTGAGGGTCAGAGGCAGATCTTGCAAGATGATCCTCCCCGGAATGTCCGGGTGACGTTGTCTGAAACGGGACATTTCCTGTCCTGGCCCGCCTCCAACATCGACCAGCAGAACGGAGTCTGGACTGTCTCGTACATCCCGCAGTCTCTCCGCAGCAGGGTAGATCTCGAACCACTGCGGCTGGTTGATCAACCGTCGAGACGCCATGTAGTCATCGAACGCCTGCTTTTGCTCCGGGTTTTGTTCGAGCATGCCGAAGATTTTGTCAAACCCATGTGCGTACTTGAAGAGTGTCTGTTGGCCTGGTTCGTCGGCGAACTGGCTAATGCCTGGCCCGCGCATGTACTCGACCAGTTTGGCTCCCTAGATTGTCAGCCAGGACCGTGGTGTCAGCATCGAGGGAAGGTACCATGCCGAAGTCGGGTTCAAAACTGCTAAAGTAAGTCACTTCCCTTTCACGAGCATGGTGATACGTACTGATGCTTCACTGCGGCAATTGATCCAGGGAGGATCTCAAAATGAGTCGTCTCATTCGCCGCATAGCTTTGGTTGGCCGTCTCGCGGGCAAAGCCAATTGCGGTCAACACGCGCATGACACGGACTGATGCATTAGGATGAGCATCGATCTGAAGATATAGGAATGCAGGTAAGGCACTTACCGACTAGAAGCTCATCGGTATCAGTCACACGCGACAGTTCTGCCGATGTTATCGGATCTCCATTCCTCGCCGCTATCGCGTGCAGCAGCTTCCTTTCGATTGCTACTCGAACGCAGATATTTTGCATAATCTGATTGTAAGTGGCATTCCTCTATTAAATTTATATTATATGACTTACTTGAAAGTTTACTCGAGAAGTTGTGTCAATCGGCTTTTCCGCTGCCAATTGCAGCTTCCGAATAGCGGCCAGGAGTTGACTGTGAGCATTGGGATCACCCGCAGCCTCGGCCTCAGCCAGCCTCTGAACGTTCTTAATTTCGTCAAATATGGTCATTTTTGTCTACAAGCTGAAAAGGAAAAGAATGAAGACGAGGACTGTCCAGGGGGGTCGGAAAGCTGGCGAGGTTGGCATACGCAGAGCAATAGAGGATGAGCAAGGCCCTGACCACGCCAATTTATCCCGGAAGGTCCCAGTCCACAAATGAGACAATGGAAGTGCGGCACACTCATGATCCACCCAATGCATGATGTTTGGATGGAGAGAAAATGACACCGAGTGTACTAGAAAGACGCCAGACAGGGGTGCTTCGAACCGTCCCTACTAGTGTGTTTAGGCCATTCTGGTGGAGTCAGGGAGATTTGGAATGGAAGTGTAAGTTAGATGAAGCAACCCAGAGCTATCATGTACGAACGAATCTTGATGAGGTAATGCTGGTCGAGTCGCTCCGATAATATTGATACTTGGGAGTGTTACCTCTATAACGAAGAAGCCGGGAAGACTCTCCGAAAGAACTCTATTCTTAAATAAAAAGAGACGCTAATACCACACAGAAGGATAAAGAAAGACATTATTTCGATAAGACAGCTAGCGAGACTCCTCCATCACAATAGTCTTCTTCGTAACAACGATCTGATCGGGATACGTCGTGGACAGGATATTCTCCTCACTGTCTCCATGAATCCCCACGGACACGCCCTTCTTCGTACGAGGCCCATTGGCAATCCAGGGGCTAGGCTGCTGACCATCGAGGTTTATCCATGTCTCATCATTGGGACGACTCCCACTACGATCGCCATCAGCATGAGTGCGGCTACGCGAACTCGAGTATCCCGCGACAGTCTTGATGCTCTGAGAGAATCGCACGAAGAAGGGGCGCAGGACAGGAATGGACCCAAAGATGAGAATGAACCACATTTCTGTCAGAACCCAGGTATTGAGCTTGGCGATGGCGTACGTTTGGTCGTCGGTTTCGGCGATGGTGGATATGGCGACTGTCTTGTTGATCCCGGCTATTCCTGCTCTGGAGAGACATTGGCATTAGCAAAAGTAAACATAGATGCCAAGGGGGACAAGTACTGACATGGCTCCTCCACTCATCAACAAACACAGTCCAACCTTGACGGAAAGTCTCATCTGCTGAAGTCGTCCGATGACATAGACCGGATAACAGGCTAGAAAGATGTCCGCGAGTGCACCCATTCCTGCTTCCATCAATACCTTCTGTCCTTTATGAGATGCAAGGGGAACATACCACCCTGAGCGTAGCCGATATACAAGCATGTCTCGATTAGATTGCATGTCCCTGGAACATCCATATCCCACAATCGCCGAGGGGGATCACACTGATGGAAGATGACCCCAATTTCGGCCACGTTGATCAGCCCCTGGAGGGCACCCACAGTGAGCAGTGCCCAGCGCCCTCTGCGGTGGGTATGCGTCTGCAATGCCAGGAGGAAAGCGATCACAGCACACCGGGCTATTGCCAGATCAAGAATGGCCAGGACTTGAGCAATCCAGCTCCAGTAATTGCTGGCAACAATCTGCTGGTGCGAGAGGTGATCCTGATGCAATCCGAGGCCGTATGAGACGCTCACCGTCATGGTGCACTGGGCCGCAAAGGCAAGTGCCTGCCGTATATCAGTATGTATTTTTTCAACTGTGTCCGATCTGACATACATAAGCGAACATCACCCAGATAAAATCCCATCGCAGACCACAGAACCCAAATGAAACATCCTCTGGTGGACACAGAGACGCGGTCTTCGCACGTAACCCGAACAGAATCAAAGCCAGGGCTGTTTCTGCCCAGGTCACTCCAAGCAGAACAGGACCGCGTCCTCCGTATGCCGCAGCCATAGTGAGCCTGAGTTGTCCTTGCACGTCGATGAAAACATAGTAGAGTACATGATTACTTCAGTCGCGGAGATTTTGTAGTCCAGCCAGATGGAGGCCGTCTAGGGTGCTGCATTCCCGGTCAATCCCAGTCTTACAGAACAGTACAGGGATATTGGACAGGGAGCTGAGATCAGTTTCTTGCTAATCCTGGACTGCGTATGAGGTTCACATGCACCATGACTGCGCCGTATTGCTCTAGAGGCCATGGATTAAAATTAAACGACCAATGGAATAGGGATAAATGACCTCTCTGCGAGTTGGAAGTGGACTGTCATGCAACCGCGGGATCGTCCCCTGTCGCATCCCCTGTCGTTAGAGTATATTAGTTTCCCTCGGCTACGGCTGGGCAAAGCAACCGCAGTTTCTTAGTTCGGCTTGATTCCTACGATGGTGGTGGGGTCTCTCAGATGTGGTTGCTGTCAATTGTGGACCAAGACAATGCTATTCGTGCTAAGACCACAGCCAACTTCCTTGTCTCTTCCGTCCGCATTTCCCGTTTCTGGTAATTTTGGCCCACGATGCATTAATTTCTGATCCCTGTCTAGATTCTTACTAGATGCAGGGGTTTGCACCTCATTTATACAATCAATTGTTCTCGACCCTTCTCAAAAACATTATTTCCCGGGTAATTGTGCCGTAAATCCATGCCTGATCCGACCCAGGAGCTGGTCTATTTTGCTGGTGCTGCAGGGATCTTATATAGTGGTATGGACACAGAACAAGGCATGTTCCCTGTTCACTAGGAGAAATTAAACAATTTCCCAAATTCCACAGCTTCTATTATAGTCGAGCATTTTCCACAACCGTTCAAATACCTTTTTGGACTTTCTCTCTCATCTCTCCCCAGACCAATCGCACCCGAGGCTGCCGATTAAAGGTGGATTCATAGAGACCCGTTGTATTGGCATCGGCTTACCACGATGGACGACAAACCCCCCGTACAGATTACTTCGGCTGGGATAGACGAGGATAAAGAAGCCTTAGAAGGATATGTCGTTGACCCCAGCCGATATCCTAACAATGCGGCCGGCTTGAAAACGACTCCAGATGGCCGTTATGTTCTCATCCCGCAACCCTTGGATACCCCCGATGACCCGTTGAACTGGAGCTCGCGCAAAAAATGGCTGATTGTCTGGATCATGGCGTATATCGCCTTCCTGGCCGACTATACCGGAGGCACGGCGATCATCACTGTCATTCCTCAGTCCATGTAGGGTTCCATACTTCATAAGCACAAAGAAGCTGCTGATCAGTTATTAGAGAATGGGGCCTGTCCCAGGCTACTGTCCAACGAGCCGTTGTCGGCAACCTCTTCACCATCGGGTCGTGTGGCATCATCGTAGTGATCCTGGCAGGCTTCTTCGGTCGCATGCCCGTTCTTCTGCTCTTCCAAGCAGTCATGGTCGGGACATGTGCCTGGTCCGCGGCAGCCACCAGCTTCGAGTCCTACATGGCGGCGCGGATCATCAACGGGCTCTTCTGCAGTGTTGGTCAGGGAGGCGCCTTGCTCTGGATCAAAGACCTGTTTTTCTTCCATGAACACCCCAAAGTCATCAACTACATCGAGTTCTTCATCATCATGAGCCCCTACCTTGGTCCGCTGCTGACCTGCTTCATCGTGACGGATGTCTCCTGGCGCTGGGCCTTTTGGCTGTGTACCTGCATGTCAGCGGTGGCCTTTCTGCTCGTCCTCCTTCTCGATGAAACACTGTTCGATCGCAGAGCTCGGCAAATACCGAGAGGGTCATATGTTGCTCGTCTCACAGGAGCCCAGCAAGCGCAGCTGTGGGGGGAGAGGAGCTTCCTCCAATGCGCCATGCGACCTATCGTGGCCATTACCAGAATTCCGGTACTGATTATCTTGATCTACTATTTCCTTAACTTCGCCTGGGTGATTGGAGTCAACACGACTATCGGAATATGGCTGAGCAATGACTATGGCTTTTCCACCCGCGGCATTGGTATATCCCGTCGCCTTCCGGTCTTTTCAAGATACTGACCTTGGCAGGCTACTTCTACTTCTTCGGCATTGTCGGCGTCATCATCGGCTGGCTGATGGGACACTACCTCCACGACGCAGTAGGCATCTTCTACATGAATCGACACCAAGGCCGCCTACACCCCGAAGCACGCCTGATCATCGTCTATCCCGCTACTATCCTCTGCTGCGTCAGTCTGATCGTGCTGGGGTTCGCCTTTGAGCGCCACTGGCATTACATGGTCATTGCCGTTTTCGCAGCCATGCAATGCAGCAGTATGATGATCATCACGACCGCCATCAACGCATACCTGCTTGACTGCTACCCCGAGGGATCCGGCGAGGTGGGCGCGTGGGTGACGGCCAGTCGGAACTGGGGAGGGTTTATGGCCACGTATATTCAAATTGACTGGGTCAGTGGCATGGGGCCGGCCAGGGCACTGGGGATCCAAGCGGCTATTACGTTTGGGTCGCTGTTCTTCATGGTGGTGTTGCATCTGTTTGGACAGCGACTGCGCCGGTGGCAGGGGAGGATGCATTTTGGTAAAAATGTGAAGTCTACATAGTTCTGAGTATGTTGGACATGGAAATGATATATGCTGTCATATTAGAACTACACATAAGTACAACCCTTTCATATAATAACAGATTAGAACGGCTGAAGCATAAAGCAGGTCTCAAACTAAGCTCATCACTGCGTAGGTTATAAGCAACCACGCTACATCCAGCTTGCCTTCCCATGCCGTTGAGCCGTCTTTGAGATCAACCTTCCATGAATTCGTGAGGGCAATCGATCCTTCATAAGATTTGATGACAAAGTCACCCATGGGAGCGTCTTCTTTATCCAATTTCGTTCCGTCGACCGTAGCACTCACCGATTTCACGCGATCGGGATCCGTGTTGAACTTCAAATATAGTATCACTCGTCTCACGGACGTATGGCCACGAGATATGATATGGTAATCGCGTTCGTAGATCGGGGATCTCTATTACTCCAGCTGGAGGAGGTTCGCCGTCGGGTTTGTTGATGTTCATCAGATCAATGGAGGCAACGTTGCTACCTGCTTCCAGATTCTTGCTGGCCGCATCGGTAGCAGCCTGCCGGTCACCGCCAGCAATGGCGCAGTAGTTGATGCTGTGAGCTCGACATCGGTGATAACCGAGTAGTCGAATTGTCGGAGCTCGTTTGCGAGCTCAATGTGCCATTTTGAAACCACACCAGCTCCCTCAAATGGGAATCTGGTTCATATTATGGAAGGTGAGTCGGAGTACTCCACTGCCATGGTGATTTGTCAATGCGAAAGCCTTCATCCTTTTGCTCTGCATAGCTAGCCTGTGTTGCGGAAAGGTTGGGTTCGACACCCGACAAGAACGCCGTATGTTGCCATGCTTTTAGGACTAAGCAGCTAATTTGAAGTAGACGGTTCGCCTCCATATCATAAACCGTACTACGAATGCTCAGCTCGAGTCACGCCAATATTTTCCTCCCGAGGATCGGGGCGAGGGTACGCCAGTGGTCAGGGTGGTCAATGGTGACGCAGGCCAACCTGCGAGCATCTTGACGCCAGCAATATTGACTAAAAAGACAGACCCCTACGATCAATGTCTATTCTGCATGTACGCTTTGGTCCTCTCTGCCGTCTTACTTGAAAGACTATGCTGCTGACGGCCTGATATTATAGAATGAACGATGAGGTTGCGATATTTCACAGTCACGATACTGTCGACCCATGGGAAAAACTTCAGCGCGGATTGCCCGGCAGGTATGCATCCTCCGTAGCCTCTTGCGCCAACCGTCAGGGCATTTGGCTCTCGACCACCTCGGATTCCTCCCAACGCCGTACGAAGCTGTGGCTCTGTCCCCACGGCGGATCTGAATTTAGAGGCATGGGCTCAAGGCATACTGTCCACTGTTTACTTCTTGACCGCTGACAGAATTGTCTTGTCTCTGGAGAGATGCGTGCATCTAGTCTTAGCGGAGAAGCTGTTGGAGCTATCAGCTCATGGTTGGGCAATCCACGTGTGAAGATGGTGCGGGATGAACAGATTATCGAAGTTTCGTACAATGGAGAAGGCTTCCAGGGGTCTACCGTGATGAAAGATCGGAATCCATATGTAAAACCTCACAAAGTGTCTGTTGCATACCAGAAGGAGGTAGATACTCCAAATGGCCACATGCCGGAGACTGTGACTGTCGCCTACAGACAAAGTGAAGGCACTACTTCGACAACCAAGACGTGTATCTGGACAAACACCACCGGCGCTTGGAAGAGAGGTCCTGATATCGATACCTTTCTGAAATATTTGAGTCTTCATCTGCCTGGCTTCTTCCTTTCCTGCCCTTTGACCAAGCATTACCCGTAATGGACTAGTAGGGCTGTCTACGGTATTATGTAACATTGCTATCGTGTCTACACTGGTATATGTACAACGTAGGTTTCGGGCTAGAGCACTGAATTCGACCGACTCCCAGCTTTGTTCTTCGAATACCACAAGCTTCCATCGTTCTCCATATTCCGCTTAGCGTATTGCGAGAAAAGGCGCCCCAGTAGGCTACAAGTCAAGTTCTCACCCCATTCAAAGCTGAGAGTTGAGCCTGAAGGCTGTGCAGAACCTTGAGGTTGACAGCCTCTTCCGCAACTCCCTCTTCCGCAACTCCCTCTTCCGCAACTCCCTCTTCCACAGCACCCTCTTCCACAGCACCCTCTTCCACAGCACCCTCTTCTACAGCACCCTCTTCAGCAATGCCCCCCTCAGTGGTAGTCTCAGTGACCTATCTAAACAGTACCTCAGAGTAGATGTTCACAACCATTTTCATCACAGCTTTGTCAAAACAGGGTCCTTCCCAACACTAAGATAGAACTCTTTATACTAAAAGATATTTATATTTAGTAAGAAAGCAATTTAAAGTTATTATTAATGTAGCTAGCAAGCCAAGTGACCAAGTCTTATCCTAGGGAAGTTTAGAATATACCTCTCTTACAGCCTCCATTATATCAAAAATAGACATTAACTTACTAAATATTTTGGTATACTTCTTCACGTACGTCTACAGGTTATATAAATCATATCCTCTCACTGCTTGGTAGACAAGCATGCTCCTTCTTTATTCTATTTCCAACTTAGACGCGCCTGGCTCGGATGCCGTCCAGAATGTTTATTCAGCGGCTGAAGACGATATCCTACAAAAAATGGTGGCTAGAGCTCGCCTGGGAGGAAATTGAGAAGGAGTTCGGTCTGCGCTTCGCCAAGAAGACTATGAGATCCCTGCAGATGCGTTGGTCGAGAAAGCTGAAGCTTACAGCTCCGTCTACCAGATGCTCGAAGCGCAAAAGGTCTTCTCGGTAGTAAAAGACGCATGTTGAATTTTGTGACGCAAAGGCACCACTGCACAAGCCGAGTTATAAGCACTGGATGATTTCTGGGTTGCCTGCCCGGGCCCCTCCGGTCTTCGCCAACAGGTCTGCGCCAGATTGTGAGACGTCGTCTCATCCGCGTTGTCTGGCTGAGCTAAGTGATGTTCCGCGTCCAAAGCAGCTGTGGCATGGCTCCAAGAGGATCCCAACATGGTGAGCACAGGAAAACACATCTAAGGTTAAACTATAGCACCCTAATATGTAACACAATCACATTCTTTAGTAATATACAGAGGCTCATGCATTACAGCAGGTAGATGGGGCTTTAATGATTTAGTATAAGAAAGAAATCAGGAATCTTGAGAATCACATCGGACAAATTGGGTATATCTAGTTCTAGGGGTTCAAACATAATATCTAGCATAGTATGCAATAAGAATTCAGTTAGTCCCTGTTTATATATCCCTATCAGAACTATTAACATACTTAGCAGCAAGTTAGCTCTATAATATTGTTATATAACTGAAGCTGAAGCCTAATATCACTCATTTACCTCTATATAAGTTACAGAAACCTAGGTGATTGGCTTAGTATTTTCTAATAACAGGGAGCTTTCCTACCTTCCATATCCCCCTAAAATCTTTTACTTTTACTTTGCTTGTTACAGAGAAGGGTACTGTGCTCAAAAAATTGAACGCTTACAGCAATGCGCGAAGGGTGCAACAGGTGATCGTGCTACTCTTACAGCACAGTGGGGATGCAAATGTTCTTCAACCACCTACCTGGTATACCACCTTCGAGGCCACGGAGTCGAGAGGGTTCTGATAGGGGAGAAAGCGCCAAAATGGGGGTTGACCATCATCAGGATTAGTCATCCTAAAAACGTGGGCTGCCAACCACCCTCTAAGGATGGCATGTGGCAGATGTCCCGTGAGCCTCTGGCGATGAGCCGACGGATGTGGCTCAGGATTGTGCGGCAGCGTCACCTCCCCGGCCAGGTGATAGCAGCATCCGTAGCCACAGCCATTCTGTTGATAATTCCCCAGGCAGGGGAGATCCCACCACTATCTGAATATGTGGAGGTTACCTTTTGGAGCTATGAAGGAGAGGACTGGAGGCTATCGGACCAGCTCGAAGTAGATCCGTCGGATCTGTCGCCGGTAGGACGCGTTGCGAAAATTAATACGAGGAAGGGTTATTCATTATACGACAAGAGTATGCAGGGTCTCAGTCCAGCACAGAGTTATCGCGCGGCTACTATTGATGGAAACAACGCGATATTTATCGCTTCCGCGCACGAGGAGAAACTTGCAACTGACGGCCGGCCGATTCGTGAATGACAAAAAGATTCTATCGTTTTAAAAACGGTAGTAAAGAATGGAATGAACAATAGCCGCAATACATACTAAACATAAGGTCATCTTCCCATGTAGCTCAAGGCACCACAATACTCTTCCAACTCCAATCATCTGCCACGCCTTCTGTGCCTGTAGCGGTAGATCAGCACTCGGCAGTAGCTCTCTGACACGTTCCCCTCGCTGCCTGAAGGAGGAGGGAATAATAGTTTCGCAAGTTTGAGGAAGGAAACTCGCCTCGACTGATATCAAGGCGATATATGAAGGAAGGAGGAGCACAAGATGAAGAGCCAACATCAAGACAGATACGGAGATATCTGACAGGGTGATGTTCGACTTTCTCGCAAAAGTCACATTCTCGTGGGGCGTACCGCTAAAATTCTCAATGATGGCAGGAATATGACTCATACAAGTTTCAGTGGAGGCATAGATCAAGGCCGGAATAGTCAAGGATTTCCATCGTCTCCAGTCTCGCCGTCTGCTAACTTGGTTGATTTGGTCCCGAGGGAGGATCGTACGAGCGGACCAGAAGAAATGGTTCTCTGCGAGCAGGACTGATGAGACGATATAAGCAAGCGGCCTTAGGGTTGCATCTTTCAGCACCAGAGATGATAACAGCTTGGTTAAAGAAGAGTGGGCAGTCCAATAAGAACATGCAGCGCCAAAGCCACTGAAGAGAAGATAGAGACCACCCCTGCTGTAGAGGGAAGAAAGCGTCTGTGTAAGCTGTCGGCAAGAGAGAATCCGCTTTTCGCCGCCCGTTTCATGGGAGTCAGTCTGGGCCACGGCGGTTTCGAGTATCAATATGGACATAACAACGTGACCGATCACATATTGGATCTTGCTGCCATGAGTCACTGGAGAGACGGAGATTCTGAGAGAGGGACGAAACTCACTAGCAAGTTGAGGATAATACCCACAATAACTGGGATTAAGCAGGTGAAGTCTTTTGCTTGGGCTGGTTTCTCTTGTAACAGCCTATGAGCTCGCGCAAGGAGAGGGTCATCGCCCGAAGAACGGATAAATGTGTTTAACAATTCGCGGAAGAGCGACAACACGAAGTTTGGGCGTGGAGAGTATGCCATCATTCGGGCTTTGAGTGTGAGCCTTGTTGATGGAAGAACTTAGGGGATGAGTGATGGCTGACGATACAATTTCTCTCCGCGCCCGTTGATGAAAGCAAAATAGGTATCGTAATGCCTGCTCATGTATTTATAATGTCTCAGGCAGAAGGGAACTTGGTTGCCCTTGATTCCAACCAATCGCAAAAAAAAACGCAGTTGGTTCAATGCTAAACTAAGCTAACACCAAGCTAATATAAGACTTCGGGAGATCACCCAGACTCTGGATCAATGGATGCTAATAATATCAATTAGTGATATAGTTCAGGCCACATCATTTCTGGTCCTTGGTATCAAAAAGGGTTACATCCGACTGCGCCGCTGGAAACTGAGATCACCAATCACTACTACCCCTACTTGGGATTCCTAGTCCGTATTTTCTGGTTTAACTTGATTTGTATGTTGTCAAGGATATACGTTTGATGGACCCTACCCCTCACTCCGAGGCATGCATACTGGGTTGCTCTAGTCCGCCCCCCTGGCCCAGGGGTACTTTGTCGTGCGCAAATTTATCCGTGCTCCAAGCGATCTGTTTCTTTCTTTTTGGTTCGGAGATTGGGAAAATCTAGTCATACGATAACGTACAGTGCTTCTTGGGGAGCGAACGAGGGAGCCTATATGCTCCCACGAACAGTATAAATAGAGCGAAACAGTCCTGCGAGGTATGCTGAAGATTAACCACATCCAAGTCCTTTTCACTTGAAACCTCACTAAAGTCTGAAGCTTCCTTTTCTCTTCTTTCTACTTGTGATAATCCTCCTCCAGCAACAATGAGGCCCGGTTATTTGTTCATCATTGCAGGTTCTCTGTTAGGGCATGCAGCACAAAGTAAGGAGCTCAACTACGCAGACAGCATCCATGCTCTGGCATATGGCAATGTTGCTGCCTCCTCTGTTGATTCCCGCGGTGATGTCTGGTTGAACATCACCGGCTTTGCTGTGAATGAACTCCCATATATACAGGAAGCTGTGGGCATCACTTCCCTGGACAATGCACGCGAGCTGCAGGTCATTGCAGGACTTGTTAGTACAGCAGCAAGTCAGCAACAGTGGGGTGATGTTGTTTTTCTGTACAACGTCTTTTCCATGAATGCTCATCCGGAGTTCGCCAGCGTTGCGAGCCCGCAAATGCAGGCTGGTTTGCTGGACGCTGTGAGAGACCGGACCTCCAACGCTGGTCCTGATGATCGTTTGATTGAGCTCTACGCTAGTACATCGAGCTCCCCGTCCCTAGTTAAGGCATTTGGAGCCCTCCCTGACCAATACGCCAAAAGTCAGGTCAAGGTGAGACTCGACTGTGGCTGCGACTGAACCATCGGCTACTGCAGTGGCAAAGCGGGAGGTAAACATTGACCGCAATCGGGTCGTATGCAGTGCCGCTCATGTAGCTGTGGCTAGCGCCTGCATAGCACTGCTCGGTCGGATTCGATTGGATACCTCATGGAAGTCTGGTTGTCCGCGCGATATTTGCTATAACGGATGCTGCATCAGCTGAAGTATGAATGCCACCTTCCAAATAGAGAATTTGTATAACGCATCTCAAAGTTGTTATAGTGCCTGTGTGAATGCGTCAGGTGGAGTGAGCTGTGAGACATATGGCGTGGATCTGCAGGACACCATCGTTAACCAGTGCTTGAGCAATCGGCCTAACGGGTGCGACTAATCCGAGGAACTGTGGTCGTGTCCTCTGTGGAGGAGACGTGGCGAGTGTGGACGAGCCATGGTGCTGGAAAGTTATTTGGAAAGGGCGGAATGAGGTTGGCTTTTGTTCCTAAATTAGGAGGTGCATGTTGAAGAGCATCGAGGGTATGGCTTGGCCATAAGACAGTGGAGGTAGGGTGTGGGTCTTGTCTAGCATAGCACTTGCTGCTGCCTCCAAAGGCAAGGCGCATATCCACACGATTGTGTAGTCATTACGTGTGAGGGAAACATCGTCGTCACAACAGAACTGGACGGAAATATAGCCTTTATTGGTTGAAGACTCACGTCGCAGGTATAGAGGTAATCTAATGGCGTACAAGGACCAAATGAAGAAGCTTCCAGGTTGGGGAAGAGGGGTGGTCAGCTTCGTGTCCTGCAAGGCTGTGTCACATAACTTCCACACCGTCTCTCTGTGATCCAATGATCTTCTGCGAACCTGTCTTCCCTCCTCAGTAGTTTCCCGTCCGCAGCAGTCTTCCCTGCCTGTTAGCTACAGATCTGTCCGAGGCCGCGTGGAGCGGGGAGGAGACTGGTAGAGGACGCGATCTGCGGTCGCACGTCGATACCTGAGACGGGACATGACAAATTGTCCAGCTATTCTTTTGTTCGAGAGCCGCATGGAAGGGAGAGGAGACTGGTAGAGGATGCGATCTGTGATATCGGCACTTGTACGTCGATAGCTGAAGAGACGGAACACGACCAACAACTGGCTATCCTTCTATTTGAAGCCGCATGGAAATCAGTCCCTCTTGAAGACCGATTGATCTTTCAAGAATCTGCTCAAGTCGACCTTGCCGTTGAGCCCAGCAGTATCTCAAGGGCTCGCCGCCTCTGTGGGTTAGTTGAATTCAAGAGGTTGAGTGACGACGGCCCGATAATCCAGATGTAACCGGGTGCCGACCATCACATGAGAAAACTCAACGGATACAATCACGTTCTTCGGCGATATGAAGAAGCTCGTGCATTGCGGCAGATTGATGGGGCTTTGATGCTTCGGTATGGGAAAGGAATTATGGAACTTCAGACTCACATCGGTAGACTCGGGTATGGTCTACTGTGTAGTTCTAGGGGTTCAAACATAATTTCTAGCTTAGTGTAGGTTGGTATTTTCAATCGATTCGTCGTCGGCCTACTGGTCAATGAAATTGCTTCAACCAACAAACTTGCGCTGGATACCCAGGTGATCAACTTGGTACTCCGAGTATTGTTCCAACAATGGGGAGCTTTTCCCTCTTCCCCGTCCCACGATGAATATATTAGATTTAATAGAAGGAGGTACCTTGGAGGCTATTAATTTAGTAAGATGAGCTAGATTCTACAGAAGAATTACTATAAAAGAAAAGAGGAGTAGTATAAATCTATAAAGTTAGAATTTTAATCTAACTAATAAGAATATATATGTAGGACATATTAAAATAACTATAGAAGTAGGGAATAGAGAAGATAATAAAGATCACCTTATAATAAGCTATAAGGGCTTATAACCTATAAGAATAAATAGATAACTTAATTTAGAAACTATCTAAGATGAAGCTATTATATATAAGTAGAAAGGTAATAAGTATACAGCACTAAACCTATTCTAGAGACATAGGCAAGAGTAGGTGAGAGAGTGGTATTCACAGATGTGTTATAATAGCCATGATAAGGCGAATAATCGAGGTGGACAATAGGGCCAGAAGAGGAGGCAGCCACGAGGGGACCCAGACTAGACGCCAACAATAGGCCAAGATCGAGTTTCATTGGGCTCTTCTCCCGTGTGGATTTGCTTAACTCTAGAAAAGGTTATTTAGACTGCGGCATTAGGGACAAGACCGTGCCGAATTCGAGATATGATTCTGACTTGTTTTGAGTGGAGGCGGTCGTGGGATGGACGTCTGCAGGATCAAGCGGAGAGGAGGCACTAGTCAAGGGGTATCTTGCTGGTATCTCATTATTAATACTATCATTATTGTTAATATTAATAGCCTATTCTTGCCGTTGTCGAACTTCGAATCTCGTATTCTTCTGCTAAAAGCTTCGAGGCTCTACCCCGGAATAGGATATACGATTCTCACCCAGTGAGTAAACCCCAATAGTCCACTCGCCAGGGACTAAGCAATGGCTGGTGCCGAAGGATTCAAGGAATTCATTTGCCTTTATGGACTATTGGCCCGATTCAGCTCTGAGTTCAGCCAGATAACGTCTGAACGGTCTCAGAATCACAGATTTTCTCCAGTGGACTAGAAGAAATGAGAACGAAATCCCGGATCGGATTCTGCAGACTGATTATTAGCGTTCCTTGCAATTCAGAATGTCTGCAATCCTGCAGCTTTTGTCGGAACCGTACGGACGGTGTCTATCTAGGCAAATTAGCATAGATAAAGGGGATAAAGGATTCATCATGGCCAGATAGCTTACTACTCTTCTGCTTCTTTTCTTTTTCCCTTCTTTCCATCCCTACCCGTAGTTCCTGGATAGGATGAATGTCTCGTCGACGGACGCAGCTCTTCTGGCGCAGTCGCGAGGGACCCGAGTCAACATGGCCTGGTCCGTCCCCATTCCCCTCGAGCTGTTGACAACTGAACTGCGACTCTAGGTCAGATTAAAGTATCCAGGCAGTGGAGGACTCAGTTCGGATGATTATCTAATGGTATTTGCCGCGGTACTGACCCCTTTGGTCCGGATGCGAGCCATTGAAATCTGACACGCCTCGGCATTTGCGATGATCATAGCTTTTCGGAGTTGCGGGCTGCGTCACTGGATTGATCATAGGTACGTTCCTGGTTGTACTTGCGCGAGGCGAGCTATGGACTGTCGATTGACGTGGCCGATTAGAGGACCTCCCGATGGATTCGGACGTCACAAAGCCGCCCTTTCGGAGGAGCAAGCAATAAAGTCCATGCTAGTAAATCTCCTCGTTTAATCACAAAGGAACGAGATTGGCACGGCCAGGGAAACTACATATTCAGCCACTTCTATAATGCAGCCATTGCCACCACCAAGCTGGTTGTGTGTATTCGCATTGTCGTCCTCACCACAGCCGCCTTGTGATTCTGTGGCTATGGAAATCGTCCTTGGCCTGCCTTGTCGGCCCATCGCGCAATTCTGGGACCCAAAAGTGCTCGGACAATGTTTCGACCTAGTAGCATTCGCCTACTTCACCAACATCACCAACCTCATTTCCGATATCTGGATCTTTGTCCTGCATTTGCCCAACGTTCTCCGTCTCCACATGTCCTGTAATCGGAAGATCGCCCTCAGTTTGCTTTTCGCCATCGGACTGGCGTTAGTACCCCCAACCCCGTTGTGTGTGTAGGCGCCATCTCACCCTTTTGTTCTGGCAGGACATGTGGCATTAGCGCTGGCCGTCTTTCCGTCGTGGTCGTGCAGGGTTCATGCGACTTTACATGTAAGTTGGCCAGTCATCATCTTCCCACCACGGTTCGTTCGCCTAACGATGCAGGGGTTGACGTGCGCTTGGGGATCCTCTCCGCCTGGGAGCCACCGGGAGGAATCTTCTGCGCCAGTCTCCCCATCATCTATCGGCTAGTAGTTACCACGTTTCGGAACCTCAGAAGCTGTGCTTCTGGACAGCCGTCTCGCACGCACTGCCCAGATTTGCAGGAGCAATGCCACCGACAGTGGCCCCACTATGCAACAGGAATAGCCCGAAGATGTCCTACCACTTGGAATTCTCTGACAATACGACGTGCGAAGAGCTCAGTGTTCCGGTGGATGAGTCGCAATACCATCCAAGAGGAACAGTATTGCGAGCAGCAGGTTGATCATGAAGGTGACGAGACACCCTTGCATCCGGTATAGAAGGAATGCGGCAACTGTATATAGCTGGAGAATTCTTATACAATTAATGACATAATATTCCTCATGGCAGTTGCTTGCTGGTTATCTAACGAGTTGACAGACTGAACATAGTGCAGCAATCGTCTGATCTGATCGACATATTGTAACAAATATCGCATCCGCCTACAGGGCTGCCTGTTTCATCAAGCCCAACTGCTGCTCCACCACGTCCTTGACCATCTGGTCCAATGACCTCCATTTCATGCCCAGGACCTTCTCAGCCTCAGTTGTATCCAGTGGGTAAGAATCTCCTGAGATATCCTCCGTGATCTTGGCACCAATCTGCGGATAGTCCCTCTTCACGATACGAGCAACATCGCTCCAGGATGCCTTTTTACCTGCCAACAAGAACTTGGACCCGTCCGGCACCGTCTCATCAAGCGCCTTAATATGTGCCTCAGCCACGTCCCGGACATGCACCGCAGTACTGTTCCCCATTGGTTTGCCGGTCATGATGGTTCCCCAGAGCATTCCATTAGTACCACCCTGGACCTCCTCCGGGCTAGTCTGAACATGGTTATGTCCAAAGACATAGGCTGGATGGAGAGTCACAAGCGAGAAATGCGGCTTCTCCGTGTTCTTGAAGTCCCAACTGGCGTTGTTTGCTAGGAGCTTGGAGGCGTGGTAAAGTGTGAACGAGGTGGCTGCGTCGTCTGGGCCCGTGAAGTCGGCGTTTGGATCGACCGTCAGGTCCCAACTGTTGTTCTCTGTGCATGGTTGATCAGCATCTATCCTCGGCCTGACGAGTATTCTGGAGTGATGCTAAACTGACCTCTGACGACCCCTCCTTCGGGAATTCCCGTGAGGGGTATGAGGGCCGCAATGGACGAAGTAATCACGACTCTCTTGATCGTGCTGACTTTGGCGGCTTCTTTCAGGATGGCTGTGGTGCCCTTCAGAGCCGGGCCAAAGTACGTCTCTTTATTTGTCCCATGGACAAGAGGAGAGGCAAGGTGAAGCACATAGTCAACTCCGTCCAGCTTTCCTGCAAAGCAAAACTCCTGAGTAATGTCAGGCACGACAACGAACTCTATCTTGTCTTCGAATTGCGACAGAGTTTTCTTGAGTTTGGGGATCTGTGACTCCTTGCGGACGCTGATGCGCAGCGAGTAACCTCCTTTGAGGGCTTCGAGGGCTACAGCGCTGCCAATAAAGCCGGTAGCACCGGTGATGAATATAAGTCCGGAAGGCATTTGTGGTTGGAACTGTCCTTAGAATAAAGAAATAGTTGTAGATGAGAACAGAAGCTGTCAAGAGGCACTGTTGTTAAATATATAACTCGTCGACCCTGAAGTGAGGGCATTCGTAGCATTTTGCGGTAATAATGGGTTATTATTGTTTAGTGATCATATAACCCATTGTGGAGACACTCCTCCGTCATGAAGTTTTTGATTAGTGATTGAATACTCAATAATAGCCACATGGCTACACTTAAAACTATGTATAAATGATTAGTATTCCGTCCGAAACTCTGGTATACTGATAAGATAAAAGATGGCTTGCCTTCGATTAACAATCAACATTGAGATGAATAATCAACTGGCCACTTTTGTCAGTCATCAACTGCGAAATCCCAACACATATCTTTCTTAATGTAGTCTTGTCTGCTGTACCATTACCATTGTATAAAACAGTTTAAATATATCTATATGAGTGTTACCTTTCACTAAGCTAACACGCCTGTATAATAATGCCGAGGAGAAGCGGACTGCATGTTTAGAGTATATATATCCAGACTAAGCGTTCGATATCACCACTAGATGCGTACTCGACTCGTAGATTATCTGCGAATGAAAGAAATGGGTTCTTCTAATTTATCCTAGCATATTTATGGAAGAAGCAAAACTACCTTGGCAAGACAAGTGACAGGTAGAATTGTAGAAGACTTTCAGATTTATACTTATACACCAGCATAATTCATTGTTAGAAGAGTGATGAGGTAAGCTATGGCTGCACAATTCCACCAATCATGGAGTATCCTCCTTAGCTCATCATCCGCTTCAACATCTCCGATTTTCTTGTGTCATCAATTCATCAGTAGACAGAGGAGCCTGGAATAACTCATCAAGGGGAATTATTATCTCCTTCTTTACCGACCCATGTCGACATGGAGATATCATCATCCAACACCCCGACCGGATCGAAAGCCGGCCCTGCAAAACGCAATCGAACCCCGCTTTCCTGTGCTTCATGCCGGGTGCGAAAGTATGTGCTTAATCCTCCAACATATGACATATGGACTGACACGGTTTAGACTGCGATGTGATCGTCATCAGCCCTGTCACAATTGTGTGATGCGAGGATCCAGTAATCTTTGTTTGTATGCCGCTCGTCCCAGTCGACGACAGAAAGTGACTAGCTCGGCACCACAGTCCGAGAGCAGGGCCACCAGTCCTGTCCTTGGACGGCTATTTGACGGGCTTTTCTATCGAAGTGGTAGTCACTGGGATAGTGTCCTCAGTGAGGTAGCTTCACCATTTCTACCGGATCGAACAAGCTGAGGATGCTGATAAAAGCTTCTCTAGCTGGCGACATTGAGCATCCAAGATGATTTACACAAGAATACAAGCAATCATCCCCAGCGGACTGCACCTGGATTGAATGACGAGCTGCTAGCGGTCATACCATCTCGCTCCGCAGCGGATAGACTGATATCAGCATTCTTTGCTCCACACTCTTTCGTTGGTCCAACAAGATGTGAGTTCTTAGAATGATGTTGCGGAACCATGCTCGTCTCACAAAAACGCAGATTCGATTCATTATCCGACATTCATGAAACAGGTTGGAGCCATCCTTCGTCGCTAGTGAACCATCGCTGACTGTCAGCAGTACGAAGAATACTGGGACAATTCATCATCCGCTACGTTAACATGGGTAGCTCTGCTCTATTCGATATTCAGCTTGGCGATGAAATTTCTTCCCGAAGCAAAAGACAACTCAGGGATGTCTGAAGCACTCGGGAAGCTCTACCATAACAAGTCTGGCCAGTGTCTGGAGCGCATCAAAACAGACCAGACTACTCTGCAGACGCTCCAAGCAATGATCGCACACGGCGTCTTTGGGTTTTCTCATCATGAGGAATGGGGAGCTGGGTTAATTACGCATATCGGATCGATCGTGCGACTGGCGATGAGACTGGGATTGCACCGGGATCCGTCCCATTTCTCCAATCTGTCGCCCTTTGAGGGAGAGATGCGCCGGAGGATCTGGAGCACAATCGACCAGATTGACTGCCTATCGTCCTTTCATCTTGGCATTCCAACGGCCATCCGGTCGGAGGACTCTGATACAGACCCGCCGCGCAATCTTCTCGATACTGACATGGAAGAAGGCATGTCCGAATTGCCACCTTCGAGACCCTTTTCGACAAGTGTCCCAATCGGTTATTCACTAGCCAAGCTTAAACTTTCTCGAGTGATGAGACGTGTCGTCGAATTCCTGAATTCAGTACAGCAGCAGCCGTACGAGAGGGTCCTACAACTCGACAGTGACCTTATGGAGGCTTATCAGTCGATTCCTCCCCATTTGCAACTGAATAACTGGCACGATGCGCCAAACAACCCTGCATATGTTATGGTGCAGAAAGTCCAGTTAGACACGCTTTACCATCAAGCAGTCACCGCACTGCATCGGAAGTATCTCCAAGAGGCCCGCAAGGACCCCACGTTTGCTCTTTCTCAGCAAAGAAGCATTGATTCGTCCATGACGCTACTCCGACATCAGGCTACCATATACAGAGAGGCCCAGCCGGGAGGGTGTTTTAGCAACTTCCATGGTTACACCATCACCCCTGACAGCGCGAACTTTAGCCTGGCTGCGATGGTACTGTGCTTATATCTGCAATACTGGACGCGAACAGACCGGGAGGTTCCTTCGCACACAGAAGCCCGTGTTCAGGATATATTCCAGGCTCTCGACACGTCGCGCCAGATTTGGAACAATCTGGCTGGTGAGAACCGTGAAGCAGGGAAGGTTGGTCTCGTCCTTGACACAATGCTGGAGCTGTTACGGCCGAACCTTGGCCTTGCAGATCGACTTGCACCGGCAGTTGACGTGGCGGTCTCAGTGGATGGCGAAAGGGGCCTTCGGCAAGATCCCACCCGGAGTGGTCAATCTGCGGCTATTCCTGATGTACATCTTTATACAAACGAAGATGGTGCAAAGGACTCCAACATGGATATGGTCGACCTTAATTGGGTGCGTTGCTTTCTAGTATAACTGGAACAAGGCTAATAAAATTTACCAGGATGCTTGGGATTCGTTTGTACAAGCAGGCGATTTTGAGACTGCGTATGAGAGCCTTCTCGGCCAGGACTCAACATTCCCAATCGAAGACCTTCTCGACCTGAGTACTTCCTCGCCTGCCTAGAGTCATAGCTCGGTATGCACAATCTTTGCCATGGGACTGATAGCCCCGACCCAAGCATCAACTGCAGCACGAGGGAAGCCATCGGCGACATACTTCTGGATCTTCCCATTCTCCTCGGTGACTTCTAACCCCCGCACCACTTGGTCAACGTATTGCTTGACCGGCATCGCCTGCGGCCTCGTCCCGCCCATGCGTCTGGCCAATTCATCGACGTGATCTCTATCTAATTCTGTCTCCACGTACGGGGGCACAATCTCGACCACACTGATAGGCGTATCCTTGAGCTGGTTCCTTAAGAGCACCGTGAAGGAATGTAGCGCTGATTTTGTGGCGCAGTACACGGGAAACATGGCGGCTGGGACCAACGCCAGACCTGAAGTCACAAAGGCTAGAAGGCAAGGTTGGTTCGGTCGCGATGCTTTGAAGTGTTCGATGATGCAGCGTGCGAGGACGGTCGGACCGCTCAGATTGGTTGTGATCTCGTCGGTGATGGCGTCTGTGGCTGGGTACTGGGCTGCAGAGACATCGGTGATGTTGAAGTCCAGGAGACGCTGGATGCCAGCGTTGATGATCACCGCCTCAATTTCTGGGTATCTCGCAAATGCTTCGTTTATCTTGCTTGGCAGAGCTGCAAGATTCTTTACATCCATCTGTACGTTTTGTTAGTCAACTCTATGGTATAGAGCGCTGCACTTACCTGGATGGAGCCCAACCCGGGTAGTTCAGCCGTCAGAACATCCAATCTCTCCGTTCGGCGACCCGAAATGATGACCTTCTTTCCATTGGCATGATACCGGCGAGCTAATTCTTCGCCAATGCCGGAGGTGGCTCCGATGATAAGGATTGTCTGAAAGGTAGCCATGTTGTGAGAGTCGAACTGTTATGATGTGCTGATCAGACGAGATGTCCGGAGGAAGAAGGAAATTTATAGATTCGTAGATACATCTTTCCAATACCAACTATATGTCTGAGTTGATAATCTCCGAGGATTTAAGAGCCATAATGCTAATGTGCGCCACTGTGGCCCAGCTGCGTTAATAGCGGAGGCTTATCGCCGCGGACTTAAAGCCTCAAGACAGAACATTGGCAGTCAAACTACAGGAAGACCCACTTGGAAAAAAAAATCCCTAGGATTATGCTGGATGAGAAAAAGCCATGCATTTTGACTGGCAGTTCTACCAGCTAAGGCATTCATTCCATTCGTCCCACTCCCCGTCCATTCCGTTGGACCGTCTACGGAATTCCACACTCACTTGGCGACTTTCATAATCAATTGCCCACCCGAGGCCATGAAGCCTCTTGAACTCTGGAATCGGCTCGTTTCCGTCTAGACCCAGCTCCTCGATTTCCTTCGCCCTCCGTGACACTGCCGCCAGTATAGGCGCCTCCCAGACTACATCCGGATATGGCGCTGAGGACAATAGGTCGATGGCCTCTTGCCGGACCGCCGAGTCTCGACATTTGGTCGCGACAACATACAACGGGTATATGACGCCCATCTTCATTGGAACCCCGACGAGCGAAGTTGCAGCTGCGCTCTGTTGGCAGGCGTTGGATGATCTCACCAGGGAAAGAATCCGCTTGAATGCATACAGAAAGCGATCATACAGCGTTTCCTCGGCGTAGACGGACGTAGATGCGGTGATCAGCGCGATGTAATATTGAATGAGCAGGAGAGAAGCACGCGCAGAAGTCTGCGGACTCCCTTGCGCCTTCTGACACGAATACGAGTAGCCGAATGCCGACTTCCAGAGCTCAAGACGCGCTTGCAGGGTCTGTGTGTACGCAACTAGCTCCAGCGGAACACCATCTGGTTGATTTGTACGATAGACGTAGCCTTCATTACGGTAAAAGTGGACGACTCGGGCGTACTCCTCCATCAGGCAGGTTTCGGCCTGGCTGAACGAGTCGAAGACGTAGGGGATCGGGGACATTTCTTCGGGGACGGTGACGGGGGCGCGGATCCCGACGTACAACGACGCTTGCATGTCCATCCGCGCATATGCTCTTTGGATATCCGAGTCGACATTCCCCAATGGACCTGCAGTGCGGACGATCTTCAAGCACATCTCCAGGTGGCTCAACCCGGCAAGATAATCCCGCATGAGAATCTCGAACCATATACAGATAATTCCGCAGAGCAGGGCCACCTGCGTGAGATACCTGTCATTCCCCATATCCTTGACCAATTCCTGCAAGGAAGCCAACGCTCTGCCGTACTTTTTCAGCCCGAACAGATATCGTCCGCTTCGAGGAGGCGCATCGAACCCATGTATCCTCACTGAACCGTGCGCTAGTCGTTCCTGCATAAGCGCGCCAAGTGCGACAACACCTCGACGAACAGCAACCTCCTGGTGCATGGCTTGGATCATGAGAGGTCGCCAGTGCGAGTATTCGCCGCCGCCGCTGGGTACGTCCCGGCAGAGGCACTCGATAAAGTATTGCACGTACCGAGCGTCCTGTTCGCTTTCTTCCCATAACCTGGGGAGTTGGCGCACTCTCACCGTGGACGTCAATGTCCATGTCTCAGCGAATGAAAGTGCCACTGGGCTAGTTTGTGTAAGAGAAGGGCCATCGCAGCGACGGCCTGTGCTGGTACAACGCTTGCAGGAGGGCCATGTCTCGTCGCAGCGTATTCGGCGGGTTCTGTAGGACAGATGAGTCGATAAATATCGTTTCAGACGTACACCGAGTTGTGCCGTATTTGAGCAGGAAGGGGACATACTTGCATGTTCGGCAACCGGTCCTTGATTTAGTATGAGCTCTGCGCATTGTACTGCGTCCTCCTTGCCTAAGCTTTCTATAGAATTATCGATCTGAAGACAACAAAGCGGTCAAATGTTCTGCATCTGAAACAAAAGGGAGATACCCCGTATACATAGCATGGGTGGATATCGGATATATCTCGGTCTACTTTAGCCCACATTATACCTATTCCGGCTGAGCAATACGAGCAGACCAATGGCACTGGACATATTCTGGAGGTGTTTCAATATCTGTCCAATCAATGTCCAGCTACATAAATAGCCATCTTTGTGGCTTAATAAAGTTGGTCGTGGAGCCACCTGAAGGCAGAAACTTTCACTGCTGACCATTTCTCCGCTCTAGGTAAAGCCACCCACTTCGTACGTCCTGTGCTAATGCCTATTCACCTGGCCAGCCTCAGCCAACGGAAGACTATCGTCCTGCTGGGCCTTCAATGGCCAAGACATGGGATCCTTCCAATGCCCCTTTAGAGTCAGTCCCGGGTGAAATATACTCATGCCGCCACAGGCGACGACCATGCTCGCGCCCTCGAGGATCATGAATGCTATCTCATCGTTTGCCAGGTCACTGCTGAACCCACCGTTCAATTCCGCCGTACGAAAGATCGATCGGATGAAGATGAGGAAAGTTGCAATGCCAATTCCTGATGTACTCTCAGTTAGAACTATCCCTCCTATTGGGTGAGTGCGTATGGATGTGGAACTGACCCCAGAGAAACCCTCTCCATTTCCAGCAGCCGCCCGATGAGAACATGCAGGACTGTGACTGTCGATGTCGGCGCAGTCTCCATAGGTAATCGATCGCAAGCGCCATGAACGCCCCCAGTGACGCAACCTGCGCCGCTAGACCGGTGATCATGATGTTGACCCCAGTATGGCGGAGGCCGTCCTGGTCCCGTCCTGCGGTTGCAGTAACGGCTCCGCCTGCGGCCTGCAGAATGAGGCATAGAAGATCGCAGGTCACGAAGATAATGGCGTATGTTCGAGATTTAATCCGCGAGAAGCCCTCGCCGTAGACAATAATGACCCGGCCAAAACAGAGGTAGATCGCTGCGGTGATGAAAGCAGGTCCGATGGTAAGACAGATGAGGTACCTAGCTGCATTAGTATCGCAAGGGGAACGGGCGAATGGGATACTGGGCATCGGTACTTACTGGAGGAAAGCAGAGAAATTGAACGGGTTCGAATGAAGCATAAGGCGTCCGCCGTAACCGACAACTTCAAGAAGGAGTCCGCCGGTCATGCAAGCGAGGTAGGACCAGGTGCGGCAGCGGAGGCCTTGGTAGATCTGGACAAGGAGCATGATGAGGAAGAGAGCAAGGTATAGAGCATTTCCCGCAAGGCTGGGCATGTAGCGCACCAGAGCCCAGTCAAGAGGACATGTATCTAGTGTGCAGGGTGCCGTGATAGTCGGCATTGGTGCAGAGACCTGGCTTGATGGAGTAGGCATGGCTGTCTTTCTTTCTTGAGAGGCATATCATTGAAACGAAAAGATGAATCGTTAAGAGACAGCGACTTGCAATTTATAGTGTAGGCAGGGTCTCTCTGATTCTCAAAACGGCACAGTCGATGCTAGGTAGTTTTGATATGCCAAGCCAGTATTCGTTCCCAGTGGGTCAAACCCAGTGATGAACCATTGCGTGCGAGCTAAAATAACATATTCTCGAGCCAATAGACCAATCGCATCGGCTCTTTTGGTCTGGACTCTGGACTCCTTCTCGACAGCTCTTCGATACATGCTATTGACTCACACCCACGATGAATTGGGAGTCGTTTCGGCGAACGATCAGCGGGGAAGACCCCGTTACATGCGCGCCCAAAATAGATCCTTCGTATGAATTTTCTTTATCTAATTGTGTGATATATGGGCTCTCCCTACTTGACCCCAGCGATGTCCCGATAGCCGACCACGGGCGGCAGTCCAGACAGAAATCTGTTCCGTTGTTACTTGAAAAATGCTTCCCAATGACCGGAATCTGGGATTAGATAGCTTCGCTGTACCTGAATTTGGGTCATCAAAAGTGTCTGTTCCCCTCTAAGCGATACCAAATTGCTATAAAGGATGTTTCTCACACTCAAGCATGGCAAAGAGTAAAGTGTACGACAGATGCCTCCTTCGTCCATCATCGGCAGCCACGTTCGAGCAACCAGCATAGCAAATGATTGCTAGGACGACCAAGTTGTCCAATCCACATTGTCCAGCCACGCTGAATCGTCCAGCCCGAACAGCGGCATTTGAGCATCAAACCCAAGATACCCAAAGATGTCCTGGAGCCCCGTGTTGTAGTCCATGCTGGATGGAGGAGCTTCGTGAGTAGGTGGAGAGTGAATATCGATGACCCTCTGCCACATCATCTGAAGCTTGTTCAGACATCGCCTCACAGAGAGACTGAGGTGCTCGTGTGCACTAAATACTGAGACAGCTGTGTTCCATGACTTCGGGACCAGAGTTCCGAAAAGATCAGGTCGCAGCATCGCCGCTATCAAATGCTGCATTGCTATGTAGAGGTAGAAAACACGGTACCACCAGGGTATAAGTCCAGTCCTGTCTGGTCGCGAGCACTCCTGAACCAGCATGATGAGCTTCTGTGCGTTGTTGACGCACAGCGTGGCGCATGCTTCGAGGACGTGGTCGCTTACGCTCGTTTCAGCGGGTCGGGGAACCTTCTGCGTTTGCCCATGGGATAGACAGAGGCGAGCGATGACAGGTCTGAGAAACATGATACGTGTGTGCACGAGACTGAGAAGCGCAGACTTGACTTAGCTCTGTGTTCGATATACGAACTAGCAACGAGGGCTCGCCACGACTCACCGCAGACGAAGAAGAATCAGCCTTCCGTCGAGGGGAGTAGCAGTTTCACCCCTGGACGTATTGTACGGGGCGGGAGGGAGTCGGTTTTCTAATCCAGTAAGGCACTCGTCAATTTGCATGAGGGCACTGGGTTCTGCTTGGGTTGGCAGAACCAAGTCCTGCCTCACTGCTGGAATGCTGTCAGTGAGCGCTTGAGCAAGACCGATGTAGCCGGTGATTTGGTTCAACTCCTGCGTTATCCTAGAGACTGGAACATCGGTCTCACCGTCCCAATCAGGTAGATCGTTATCATTTCGAACTGGGTGGAAGGATAAAAAAGGTACACTAGGTACCGTGGAACGCCGCCCAAGCGACCAAGAAAGGCTTCTAAGGAGTAGTCAGCGGAGGCTCGGGCCTACAAACGTGGGATACTTCTCAATACCTGTCCATAAATACGCACTGCTGCCAAACATCCCGCGCCAACTGGTTCTCCCTATCCGACCCGAACATATTCTTCTCGGCGCGGTCGAGGCCAATGCTCAGGGCAATCCGCACGGCCGAACCCAGTGCCATCCACGTCTGCTGTAGATTTGTGGTACATTGAAGATACCTGCTCATGAGAAGCAGGCATTGAACGGTCTCCAACGAGCCTGCTTGCCAGAGGATGACCTCCGGACGCAACAGATGCCAGGCTCGAAGAAAGAACGTTTTACTGGCAGTATTTCTCTGTTCCGAAGGAGTTGATTCCTCTAACTGAGTGGACAAAGCAAATACGAGGTTGAGCGTGCAGAGAAAAATCTGCTCATTGAATTCCATCTCACTGCCGTCGAATAGTGCCTGATAGGCGGCATCAAAAGATCTCTGATCAAGCAGCGGTTCCAGAGGGTCAAGACATTGCCAGTAGAGGCTCACCAAGCGGTCCGCATGCTTGCGAGGGGGTAGGACAATATCCGTAGGATTTATACCGAGATCCGGAACCCCTGGAAGAGACAACAAGCCAAATAACGGGGCGTCTGTCAGAAGAATAGGGCATCGTTTTTTGGAGGACGGTAGCCCCAATCTGGCATTCACAGCAGCCTTGACCGCGTAAGAGAATTTCCCTGAAATACCCGGGGTATTAGCGCTGAAAGTCTCGACCACATCCGATTGCCACGAATGTGTTTGAGCGGGCGTAACAGGAGTCGGTAGTTGTGGAGATGCCGCAGCTGATGAAAGATGATTGTTGGCAGTACTGCTACGGCGGGCTGACGTCGACATATAAGTACATGGCTCTTGGAGCTCGCTGGTCCTTTGACATCTTCCACAGGCTGAAATTCGGATAATCAGTATTTACAACTTCGGGACAGCAGACATTTATCGGGGGTTATGGGTATGAAGGGCATGGAAGCACCTGGACGAAGGCCGTCACATTTGACCTTGCGACGACGACAGGTCGCGCAGGCAAGGACGGTCTTGTATCTCCTGTGTCGTAGTGGGACAGGCGGCTTGGCTGGTGAAGCCGAGGACATATCGCCGAGCGTCGTTCAGTATGAGACTAGACAGACGTGTCATCCGACGAGCTGCAGTGCTACAGTCGCATGGTCCTATGATACCAGGTTGCACGATGTGAAAATGCATGGAGAGCAGAAATGGAAGATCGTGGAGAGATGCGTCATGCAACTTCCACGCACCAGGGAGTAACATCACATCTCATCCCAGAGTGGCTGGCATACAACCAATCATTGGCCATTCCGAGCTACCTCGGGACTGATGATTAGTATGCCGAGCTGCATGGGTAAGAGACCAATAGGGTTGCTTTTACATGATTTGCACTTTTGGCTTGTCTACTACACAGACTACCGAGTTTGGAATGGCTGCTCTGGAACAAATAGCCATACGGTGGTATAAGCTCGAAAGCTCGGTCCTTAGTCCCCCAGTGGACTGTCGGAACGGCCCACAATTGGCTGGCTGTAAGCAGGCCCTGTCTCGTCTGATGTCGACATTGTTGTCAGCGTCTAGTATTGGTCAAGGGCTCGACAATGCATCTATCAGGCTTCCATAATGCACCGTGATTGCATGCAGATGCTTGCAGGCACCATGTCTACTTACATGTGAATCCCGATGCGAGACCCGCTGCGCCTGCTGCGGAATTATGTTCGGCTTTTGTTATTTATATCTCTATCTGGTCCGCCTGGGTATCCTCCACGGCTATATCCACGGTGACGGCCATCTCTCGCAGTCGGTCGCACACAGATCAATCATGGCTGAAAACGCTCTTCCCAACCCCAAGCGCTACATTACCGAGAACGACGATGAGGGCAACTCCTTCTTCTCCAATACCCTCAGCGAGTCCCTTCCTGTCGTGAACGATCTCGGCGGAGCCCTGGCACGTCTGGGCTACACCACAGATAGGCCGCCCGTGGTGCTCACCAATGGCACCGACCTCAAGCTCTACGAGACCTCGCTTGACGAGCCTCCTCCGCTGGTGACTCAGGGTGGCGGTGCTAATGTTTGGTACATCGATACGCCACCAGACTCGGAAAGTCCCATGCATCGGACCGTGAGCCTGGACTTTGTCATCCAGGTCGCCGGCGAGATCGAACTCACCCTGTCCTCTGGTGAAAAGCGCATCATCAAACCGGGAGACTTAACCATTCAGCGATCTACTCTGCACAAATGGCGGAACCCCAGCAAGACACAGTGGTCTCGCATGATTGGTGTCATGTCAGCATGCCAACCCGTTGTCGCTAAGAACGGAACTTTGGGTGAGGAATTTCCGAAACACTGAGCAATAAACGGGTAGGAGAACGGGAATGTAATATGTAGCTGCCATGAGATATATTGTTCGATTCAAAGGTTGTTAGGTCCATAACATGTATGCCTTCAAGACAGGGATAATTTCGCCCGAGTATTAGGCGCCTACATGGCTTTTCAAAGTAAGACATTTCTCTATATCAGTTCTCAACTGCAAAAGCAAATCTGGTAATGCACCTTGCCATGAACGATAATCTTCTTCGTAACGGATGTAAGGTAGATAGGTCAACGTCATACTATGGGTCTGTCAGCACAACACATATAATATAAGCATCATTACAATTTGGATAATGCTAGATGAAACCGCTTTTTATCGGAGTAGCGGTGGCGAATTAAGCTTGGCTAATCAAGGGCTCCGATTCTAGAAGCGAATTTCATGAGAAAGTCAATTCTGTTTTCGGCAGTCGTCGCAGTTAGGCTTACCTTGTCTTTCAATCACCACTTAAAGTGATGAGGGTTATCCGACGCAGGATGGTGCCCTTCTTATTGCCCATATTCCCTCTCCTAGACTTGTTATTTTGTTTCTTCAAAGTACTTACTGACTCCGTGTCTCTTTGATTCCCTCATCCAAGAATTTTGTATATCTGAAGCGGACCTGGAACTTTCATATAATGGCTGCAGAATCGCTCGAAGAACCGAATAATGAGACTCTCTGGATTGACTTAACTATCTCTTCCCCCCACCCACTCATCATGCACGCTCAGATTGTTCTCATTCTCAGCACCATCCTAGGCCCTCACCTTGCGAATGCTACTTACCATTTTTGAGGCGCCTTGGTCACTCCCGCTCCCAGTCTCCTTGTGCTGAACGCAAGGCAGGCCGACCAATGCCTATATGCAACTGATACCCTCTGCCCAGTCGGAAATAGGTGCTGTCCGCGTGGCCAACCCTGCACGGTAATTGATGCGTCTCCTGCCTGCGATGGGACGTGCAGCGCTCGTGGGCCCATATATCCGAATAACTTCTGCCGCAACATTGGGGAAGCCTGCGTCATGTTCATGCGCCCTGTTTGTAGACTGTCTATCAGCCGGGACTAGGGACTTGCTACAGCCGACCCCGCAGGGTTCGATGAAAACTACATCGTCTTTCTGTGACTGCCATGGTCAATCCTCTGAAACCCTTTTTCTACGCCAAGATTTTAAAATCAGGGTCTCCGCAGTCTCGGACACTGTGTGTTGGGAGTTCTTTCTTAGACTCTGCTTCCTTCAATAATACAATACACTCGGAAGTGCCTGACAAACTAAACTGAACTCGGTCCGGAGCATGTGGATCAGGATGAAACATGCATGGCACCTCCGCGGATGCAAATAAATGCTCAAATCAGGAGTGAGTCCCACATTTGCATTCTACATGTTACCGCGAACTATGCAAAATGTGGGAACGACTTATGATCCAAGTCATCGGAAAGCTAATATGATGTCTGACCATTATTAAGTAAGACCTTTGTCCGCAGAAACCAACATCAGCAGTGAAGCAGTTGGGCCCTTGCCTGGTCCTCCTCCTGAATCCTCTATTACCTCCACGTCGCTAGTACCTATAACCCACGATGCATATCCTCTGGTCTGCGCTGGCGTTGAGCGCAACTGCTTTAGCCCAAGTAACGGGATCCAGGCCCATCAAGTTTAATTCCAAGGGTAATCCAATCCTCTCGGATGGCTCGTGGTACTCGGCCGACCCTGCACCGTTGGTGGTCAACAACACACTCTATATCCTGACCGGACGGGACAGTGCTGCTCCAGATGAAAACAACTTTATCATGAAGCAGTGGGGAATGTTCGTCTCTTCGACACCCAACCCTGCTGGGTCCGAATGGATGCTGTACCCGAAAGTCGCAGAACCGCACGAGGTGTTCGCCTGGGCTGCTCCCGGGACCTCATACGCAGCACAAGTCGTTCAAGGCCGCGATGGTCGATTCTATCTCTACGCTCCGGTGACACAGGCCAATAGCAAGAATGAAGACCCGTTTGCTATTGGGGTGGCTGTGTCGGACTCTCCTACCGGGCCCTATGTCGACGCTCACCCGTCTGGCCCGATCATCTCGCAGTCAGTGCCTCCGCCGGGCAATGCCATCCAGAATATCGATCCCACTGTGCTCGTGGACGACAACGGCAAGGTCTACATCTACTTTGGCACCTTTGGCGCATTACGCGCATACGAGCTTGACGCGGACATGGTCACTGTGCGGTCGCCCGTCACTCAGGTTAACGGACTGACGGGGTTTTTCGAGGCCCCGTGGCTGATGAAGCGTAAGGGCGTCTACTATCTGCTGTTCGCAGCCAACAACGCAGGCCCGGACTCGCCTTGCACGCCAACATCGTACCACGCCTGTATCGCCTATGCGACGGCTTCTTCCCCCTTGGGTCCGTGGAAATTCCGGGATGTCATTCTACCCATCGTCTCTTCGACAACCTCCCACCCGGGAGCGATCGAGCGCAATGGTGAATGGTTCCTGGTCTACCACACGGCGGACGCTAAGGGAGGCGGCCATTTCCGTCGCAGTATCGCACTCGACAAGCTCAACTGGGACGATAATCAGTCGCCACCAGCAATCCGCAAGGTCGTTAAGACCATTGGATCCAAGCCACCGGCTCCTCCAACATACAATGTCGCGCCCAACGCTGTGGCCAGCTAGAAGTATCCCTCAGGAATCCAGTACTGGATAAAGGCCGTCAATGATGGAATTGTTCGGGCCAACCCGCTGCCCCCGGATTACTGGAGCTCCTATGAAGCGGAAAAGTCCCGAGAGACCAGCGTGCTTACCTATGTGTGGAAAGAACCAGTGGAGCTCAACGGCACGTCGATGGTTTTCTTCGCCGACCAAGACGCTGGGGCTAACGTGGGAGTTGCGCCCCCAAAGAGATGGTTTGTGGAATATCTGGATCAGTCGTCTAACTGGATGCCTGTTGTCAACACCACTCCCTATCCTCTGGAGGTGACCGATACTCCGAAGGTGGTGAAATTCCAAACCATCCGCACCACCTCCATCCGTGCCACCCTGATCGCATCCGGCTCGGGCGGACAGTTTGCCGGTGTTGGCGTGAAGGAATGGGAAGCTTTGACGACAGAGCTGCAGAAAACCTGACAGACGTGAAAGGATGTTTCAGACTAATATATTCACGATAAGCGGATTGGTGACGGGTTAGAAGCTGTGCTCAGTAGATCCTCCTTTCCATGTAACGCCGGAGAGTTCGGCATTGAGACCAATAAATCTAATGCATCATTTATTAGTCCGTCACAACAATGCCTCCGCGAATAGGGAGTTCATCCGTTTCTTTTTAGTTTGAGCGGGGTTTGGTGAAGCCCACTTTACCCCAGTTGTCCGCCGGTCTTATACCCAAACAGGAAGGTTGGAAGCTATAGTCTCCAGGGATCGACATGCAGAGACCACTTCAAGACTCAGCCTGACCAGACCAGGAAATGGCCTCAATAACCCTGATGATTCTAATTCCAAAATGTCCGCAGAAGGAACGGGCAGCGATCATTGTGATTATCAAGCCTGAGATATTAAATACAAGACTAGCCATGCTTCGAAAGGGTGAAAAAAAAAGGGTAGAAAGTCATTGACTGATTGATCAACCTTTCAAATGATTGCATCCCCATAATATGCAATAAGAATAAAAATGGGTTGGCATAGTCTATCCACGACCTTGGGCCTTGTCACCTCTCTGCTGGCTCTCACCGTCTGCGGCCAAAATGACAACCTCGGCCTCAAAAACGGATATATCTCCCTGTCCACGGGCAATTGGGACCTGAAGCTCGCCAAAGATGCTCAGGTTCTCGCATCGCTCACACCCAAGGGGAACTCCTTTGATTTCCTCCCCTTTGACTATCTCCCCGTCCGCACCGAGAATGAGCAATATCACAACGGGGATATCACCTTCAGCTACCGCGCCACCGGGGGAAACCAATGGGTTGAAGTAGATTCCGCGAAGTCTCGCAAGGCCGTGACCGTCGTCCAGGTTAAGGATGCACTGGCAGCCGCCGACTTGACCCCGACTTTGCCTGCTAACTCGTCGCTCCGCATCATCCGCAAATGGGTCGATGTCGACGGCGACTTGGGCCTGTCCTTTACTATCACCAATGCTGCCAACCAAGACATTGAAATCGGTAGCCTGGGCTTCCCCACCGAGTTCAACAGTATCTTCACTAACCGGACCCCGGAGGAGATGTCGGCCAAGTGCTCGCTGACTGACCCTTATATTGGCATGGACGCTGGCTATCTGCAGATCACACCAACATCTGGCACGGGGGAAGCGTTGATTGTGACACCCTTGGGCAACACAAGCACCCCGTTTGAAGCGTGGCGCAATATTGATGAGCCCTACTTTGACTCCACCGCATACGGGAGTCAAACCTTCGAGGGATTCTACGAGTGGCTGGTGCACTCCAAGGCCTACGCCGACACGGAATGGCGCAACGCCAAACCCTGGAATCCTCCCACCTCGCGCATCCTGAAAGCCGGACAGTCTACAACTGTCGGTCTGCGCTTCTCCAGAGTGAAGGACGGCATCCGCGGTATCCAGAAGGCGGTGCGTGCCACCAACACCCCCCTCACGATTGGGACGGGATACGTGGTCCCCCAAGACCAAACTGTTCAACTGCACATCCTTGCACCGACCGACGTCGTCTTGGTGGTCAGCGAGGGGAATGCATTGACCGTCACCCGGAAGGAAAACACCCTGTCGCTGGCTCCCACCGGATCCGCCTGGGGCCGCAACCGGCTCACCATCACCTATGCCGATGGCAAGAGCCAAACAGTCCACTACTTCATTACGGAGTCGGCCCCAGACGCCGTCGCCCGTCTGGGCCAATTTTCTACGTCAACCATGTGGTTCACTGATAGGTCGGATCCCTTTGGCCGCGCCCCTTCCATCATGTCGTATGATGCCTCTACTAGAAAGCCCCTCCTCCAGGATCCGCGCGTCTGGATTGCGGGGCTGAGCGACGAAGGTGGTGTCATCTACATGGCGACGGCAATGAAACAGAGCGCCCACCCGGAC
The DNA here is from genome assembly GCF_010724455.1 of Aspergillus lentulus. The sequence continues at coordinate 24,854 of NW_022983935.1, read as the reverse complement.
GCCAAAGAGATTGCCAAGCTGGAGGAGTTCGTCAGCAAGATGCTCTTCCCCACGATCCAGAATGGAGGTAACCTGGTCCGCAAAAGCATATTCTTCTACGAGCCCTCCGCCGTGCCAGGGTATTCGTACAGCAAGTCCATTGACTGGGGCAACTGGTGGTCGTGGAACAAGGCCGATTCCTACTCCACCCAACGGTCATATGATTATATCCACGTCGTCGCCACGTACTGGGCGCTGTATCGCGCCGGTCGTGACCAGCCGGGGTTGCTGAAACAAAACACCTGGCAGTGGTATCTCGGCCGCGCCGTTAATACCACCATTGCTTGCTTTGCAACCGACTCCGCCGGCAGGGAGCTGGTGCAATACTCGCGGGTTGGCCAGATGGGCGAGACGGTGATCGGTGAACTTCTCCATGATCTGCGCCGCGAAGGGTGGTCCAAGGAGGCAGATGCAGTGGAGGTGTCCATGAAAAAACGCGCAGACTTGTGGAACTCCCAAGCAGAGCCGTTTGGCAGTGAGATGGCGTGGGATTCGACGGGACAGGAGGGTGTGTACTACTGGTCCAAGTAAGCCACTTCTGCTCTCTCTGGGAAGGATGACAAGCTTATAGAGGACTTTGCGAACAGCTATTTCAAACTCACCAATACCGCGACCAAGTCAATCAATAGCATTCTGGGATATATGCCTACTGTTTCTCACTGGGGCTGGAACGGCAATGCCCGGCGCTATTGGGATTTTATGTATGCACTGCTCTGCTCTCTTTCGCCAGCATCAAGAACCTAACATGCTTCTCCTTTAGCTACGCCGGAAAGCTACAGCGCATCGAACGTATGATCCACCACTATGGCTCCAGTCTCAATGCCATTCCCCTGCTCGCACAATTCCGCCAGCAGCCCAAGGACACCTACCTTCTCCGCGTTGGCTACGGCGGTGTCTCTGGCCCCCTGACCAACATTCGCCAGGACGGCTCCATGTACAACGCCTTCCACTCGTTTCCCGACACCCTCGCGGGCGATGACTACTCGGGGGATTACGGGCCGAATTTCTTGGGTGTTATGCTCGCGTCCGCCACGTACGTTGTCGAGGACCCGGATCTGGGGCTAGTTGCGTACGGCGGCAACCTCGCCGTAAATGGACAGGCGGTGACAGTCCAGCCTCGCGATGCAGTTCGCCAGCGGGTGTACATAGCGTCCATGGGAGTCTACATCGTCACCAGCTCCGGCTGGATTGATCAGTTTTCTTTCGCAAGAACGAACGCCAAGCAAGTGACGGTGCGCCTTGTCCCCGGGCCGTCCAAGGCTACATCGGCAATTGTCTGGGTTGAGAGTCCTGGCACAAGCACTCAGTACAAAGTCACCTCGCAGGCCAAGGCAATGCGCGGAGGATGGCAGGTGCAGCTGGCCAATGGTGGGGTGGAAGTGACCGTAGCCTCTGCGTAGTATATGGCTACAGAGTTTGGTAGGGTGGTTCTCTAGGCAGACTTGCCATTACAGTCATCGCCATATCAGTCTACATGTGTACCTGTCTTTTAAAATCACCGTGCTCATACGCAATATTCAAGAGAGGAGCACTTTGACTTTTGGAGACCGAGGTCTCAATCTGTAACTTGTGTCTCCGTGCCAAATCTAGATGCGGGGCACTCTCATACTCGGGCTGTTAGGCAGATTTCTCGGCTAGTTCTTGCAGATGACCCCAGGCCTGATTGGAGACGACATGAACACTATCAGGTAGCCATGGGGCAGTTTTCACACAGATTCGGCCAGTCAAGCGATCCACCACGAACCATGATCTGTGCGAACGAACCCGCAATCTTAATCCCCTCATCTGTGGGACTGTGCAATTGGCGTGGCTCCACTCAGGAAGGAATAAGCTGCATTAGTTCCATTATTCTTCAGCCAAACAATTAGCATACACATCAGTCTGAGCCTCTATTCAGAGAAATCGGCTAGCCAAGCAGGTTGACGAGACCACCACTATTGGTCAGGATTGACTAACATTGCTTTTCTCAAAGGCAGACTTGCCCAACAGCTATTATCTTTAAAAGGACATCACACCCCTCTGAAAACAACCTACATAGGTTGCATTTTTTCATCTTGCTACAGACGATCCTCTAATTATATTGTAGCTATCTCGCCAACCGATCATTTAACAAAATGTCAAAGTTATTCATTGGGTTTGTGCCAAACTATATTGTCCGTGCTTTGAGGCCTACGCTGATGGTACCAGCGGATTGTCATGGAATACGGATGATGCTACTCTGCGACGGAAGTTTGAGGAATTTGGGACAGTAGAAGAAGCGGTAAGTAAATCGCCCCTGCCACTTTCTCTCCTGGCATACTGTCTAAATCAATATAGGCTGTTGTGATAGATAAAGAGACTGGCCGCTCCAGAGGCTTTGGCTTTGTTCGCTTTAGCTGTGATGACGAAGCCAATGCAGCTATGAATGAAATGAAAGATGCGGAGTAAGTAGCTCCCATGGCACTGATCACTCAATAAGAACTACTTGGTGGTGTAGCTGGACCGTTGCTAATAGCGCCTAGGTTTGACGGCAGGAGAATCCATGTTGACAAAGCTACTGAGCGCAGGTCAGCAGGTGGCTCCAGGTCGGGAGGATATGGAGGATATTAGACAGTGCACCCGGCCTTTACTGCGCCTTCGGATGGTCTGCTGCCAAAAAGAAGAATGTCGCCGTCCCAGTCAGTGAAGGGGTCCATTTCGGGTGCAGGTGGCCCTCATCCAGATGCCTGCTGTGTCCCTAAGTCACGGGGACTATAGGATTCTCCTTGTATCCGGTGTCAGTGAATGAGCATACAGTACCTGCGTTTGACCGCGATAGGGAGGCGGTTACCCGAAGACTTAGGGCTAAAGTAGTATCCATTTTAGATCTTTCCCAGTCAAACTTTGACCTGAGATATTCTGAAGATCCAGATCGTCAAGGTTATATTGCTTCTGATATTGTGGGGTATTCCTTGCCGATACACTGGTTCACATCACGCCCTTCTTTACTGAAAGGGATATGTTTGATACATCGAGTAAATTCTTCTTACTACGCTTCTTTACTTCAAATGCGCTGACATTGGATATTTCTGCCATCCAAGGGCCTTATGTATTTCATGTGCCGAGGACCACATCCTGAAATGTCCTTGGATGTGTCATGACTGAGACGCTGTGCCGTAGATGTTCTGCCTTGATGTCAGTAAGATAAATCCTAGAGCACCTTCCCTATCAGGCGATACAGAAGATTGGCCGTAGAGATATTGCTTTTCCGCGGACAGCACGCTGCTGGAAGTGACAGTCATCAAGCAACCTCCAGGAGATTCAAGCTGTTTTCTGGCGACCGAGCCAGGCTTAAAGAACGCGGAGGATATCATCGTTCCTGTATCCACCTAACCCTTGACGACTCTTTGTTGAAGATTGTCTGTGACCGAAGCCCTATTCTAAGGGACAATATTTCTTCGTTAAACATATAACATGCCCTTGCAAATGGCCCGCAGTACAGAATGCATCTCTGGATTGGACAATTGTGTGCCAGACCTTCCTTGTCTCATTCTTGAGCATCCTGATGTGCCATGCCGACTCATTCTTCTTTTCCACCAGAAACTTTTTCCCCATCGCGTTGGTGGCGGACCACAAATTTACTTTCTATGTTACACAAAATACTCATGGACTCATAGCGGTTGCAACCCACAGTAATACATCTCTCAGATTAGACTGGAAGATTGGAATATGTTGTCATACTGATCAATACAGTGGCCATGAATAGAATGCAATGAATCCGAAAGGGTCCGGAATCCTGACGGTATAAGCATCATTCGCTAATATAAAGCTCACCTAAATAGGAAGACTATACTAACTGTCTGAGCTACAATATTAGCCCCTTGAGATATATCCTCTCTTCCAAAGCAGCAATCGTGATACCTTTCAAGTGCCTTTGACTACATGATGTCTATTAGAAAACGGATCGATTTTCCCTAAAGGAAGAGCAAACTAATTCAACCCCCTTGATAGGATCATTGATAAAGCGAATAACCGATTACCATTGGAGAAGACGATTATGCGCGCCGTTTGATAACATTGATCAATACACCCGAGAGTGGTTGAATATGTGTACTTTTTTATTTCAGTACTGGCACAATATCTTCTTCTGGGGTTATTGGCACTAAAGGCTAGGTATGGAAATGGATTCATTCGACATACTCGTTCTAAGGTCGTCAACTCTCGAGAACAAGACAGGCCTAGACATCCTTGTTTTATGGTGAATATGTCCGGCGAAAGGCAATGTATGAAGTCCTTCCTGCTTTCATCATACCTGTACTTCTACATTTGCCCAAACCAGAATCTTCACGTCACAATGTGGTTGCACCACATTGTATCAGTACGTTTTAAAGTCATAAAGTAAGAGTGTGAAGCATCATACACTGTCATACATTAAATCACACCCTAGTGGTGGAAAAAGTATAGGCTTTTGTTCAGCACTTGAACTACAGTTGTGATACTGGACTAGATGAAAATGATATAAAAACCCAGCAGGTCCTCTACTAATTCCTTAGTAACTTGTACATTTACCTCTCGCGATCTATAATATTTCGAAAGACAGAAAATTCATCCCTCATTCGCCTTCAGCAGCCAAAATGAAACTTCTAGCTCTTGCTATGGTGACATGTGTTACAGGATGGGCATTCCTTCCTGGACCAGGTGAAATATGCCACACTGGTACTCACCACCCCTGCGCAGACGGGCTTCATTGTCTCGGAGTCTGTGGGGGTCACGGCGGACCTCCAATCCCTGGCGGCCCTGGCGTGGTAAGAGACCTAAATTCTAGATGATCTTCCTAAATACTGACTAACCATCTGTGGAGTGCGCTTTCGAAAATCCTCCATGCAAACATGATGTGTGGCAGTAAAGAGTATGTTAAATGCTGGTTTGCAGCCGTCTGCTCCAGCGAGCTGATAATGGACCTAGATTTCTATATCCCGGTGCCTGTACAGAGGTAACCTTTAGAGGGGATGATATTTCAGGCGGACGTGTGGTAATTCCCGGCTATGATAAATTGCTTCCTGACTCTATTTCCTCACAATAATCCAAATTGGAATGTTAATCAGATTTCAACCCTGTACTTAGCCTACGCAACATTCGCACTCCAGATCAACTTTGGAGTTTAAATATTAGGACTTGCCGTAGATAAACGTTTGAAGTTCAAGCATTATGATCAGTAAAGAAATCTGATGCACCTTACAGTGTCAGTCTTGCTCCATAAATTAGAATCATCTCAGTTTTTCTCATTTATGTATGGATTGCCTGTTTCATTAGGTCGCCACTCGATGAAATTAATTATCTATCTATCCCATGACTCTGGACACAGTCCGCTCAGGGAGTTTTGGAGCGAATCCAGGCCACTGAGACGGTATATTGGGAAACTGGGCCAACTCAGCCCATTTCGAAGCACTGTAATCGAGAATTCTTTCCTCTGTCTGGCGGGACTGCAGCTACGACAATTCGATCCTCACAAATATGTGATTATACAAATTGTGTTGTCTATTTGTTACTTCACTATCATCTCTATTAGCTTGGAAGTTTATCTGGACACTATTTTAGCTTAGTGGTAGAAGTGCATATTTGGTAAATCACAGAGTGAGGTGGTCTGTGTTCTTAATAAGCATTTTCCTTAACTGGAAGCATCTGCATGCGGGGACCAAAGACCTGTCTAGGGCGCTCCGAATAACAAGGCGCCCTATGAAACAGTGGATATAAGCTTGGGCTCAACCAGTAAAGCTTTCAAGACTGGGATTTTCATTATCAGCATGGTAGTACCTACAGGGCTCGGAGAAGAAGTTATTCACATATGCTAGGCAATTGCTTAGTTAATGTCATGATATACGGGCTCAGATGATATTGCTAGACCTCATTGATCAGGCCGGGCAGCTAAGCTACCCAAGGGAGCAATTAGCCCTATATTTACAGAGTAACTAATGCCTGTCCAAAAACTTTCAAATCATAAAACAGCTCTGTTAAAGATGGAAAAGTAGTTATACAACCACAGACATGGAATGTGGGGCGGCCATGGCAGTTAATCAGACCGTGGAAGACAGACACATAAATACTTGGTACGTTGCTAGGATCCAGACCAGGAGACTCATTAGACGTCTGAGACAGAGCGATCATATCTGCCTCCTCGAAGGAAGCAGTCGGGCGCAGGGTGTCATAACCAAATGCTGTTGCAGTAAAGGTGCCGGTTGCAGTAGTGTTTCGGCCGGGACGGACTGGATGAAATTACTGGGTGCCCACCAGCTGCCAGCCCCACAGCCTCAGTGCACTCGTCATGAAAGAAGTTGGAGCAAAAGAAATTGCGTGATATGAATGTGTATGTATATGCTTGTGCTCAGTTAGCCTCAGGTAATTGGCTGGTGCTAACATGTATGGAAACAGTAGACCTAATGATGTGGTATAACAAAAGGTGGGGCTTATAATGAAGAAGTAATTAAGCATTGCTAGTTTTGGGAAATGCGCCATGCTTTGCCTCCGTTAAGATGCTAAGTATTTATCGAATGAATATTACGTCCATGGCTCAAGCACAACATGCCCTTCTCTATTGGTGAACAATGCATCTGGTGTTCTGGCGGCGACTATGGCATCGTAATGTTGGAGTCGAACTGGAACATGTCGTCAATAAAGAAAACCAGGAAAAATAAGTATCCAATCCTCTGTCAAATAGGCTTCATCCTAATAGTTAGAGTAGGAAAGGTTATAAGGCTTTCTTGTGGAGAGAATTCACAGATCTGTGGTGGTTCGTAGGGTGAAGTATCAGAAAATTAGACATGATAGATTCTGACATTAATACAAACTTTCTTCAACTCTACTCTATGACATTGCGTTTTTCATGCGCTGTGGGCCTACAGAATGGTAATATCCAATGTCGATTCTTATATGTTGCATTATGAAGTATCATGTAACTTTCCGTTTGCGATAAATGTGGAGACAAGAATATGAATTATTGATATCAACACATCTGTTTGAACTAATTAGATGGATGGCATATATTGAAGCAGCCAACTAGCCCTTTAGAACACTTCAATTAGAAGCCCAGTTAGATATATATATTTCTGTTCTCTTCCGATATATCCGCAATGTTGCTACCGGGAATTAGTACGTAAAAAATTTTGTCGACTCTTATATTGACGCGATCATGGATGCACAATATGTACTGGCAGACCTCCAAACAGGGCTGAAATCACAGTCGTCCCAGTCAAGCATTTATTTCTGTGATATGGCCCCATTCTATGTGGTCTCCGTTGAGCGGAATCACGGATTGTCTGGTCTCGTCAGCATAGTTCCTTGTTCCACAACGCCAAGACTTCACTATGATGAAGACGATAATAAGGCTTACCAGAAGGCATGGACAAGGGGCAGGAAATTTGCTGCATTGTTTGAGAATTTGCTTAATGATGGGGAAATGACTGCGAAAACATCAACATGTTCCTTGCAGGGGGGCCCATACTTGCAGCTACGCGACGAAGCACTTATTATTGGGTCACCACTTGGCACTCCTACACGGGCAAAGGAAGGTATTTCTTCCTTTCACAAGATGGAATTCAATTTCCCAGGGACAAAACCAGTTGTCTCATCGCAAATGCTGCATATATCATGCTCGGGTCTTCAATCCGAGGGCAGTCTCTTTGACAAAGACGGTGGGCCGGTGTATGATAGCGTTACAGTATTGACCGGCATGTGCTTATTTACGCGCAAAGTGCTGGACGAAAGTGTCTCTGATGGTTTTTTGGACACCCGGAGGCTGTTGGGGATGCCGCCCACTCTGTATGAAGTGGAGAAGATCGCCGGATTGTCGTCCGCTATTGCAGATATAGCCGCTCTCGTCTTCTCCAAGTACGATGGGAAGTGCCACGTGCCGCTCAATATCGTGCTAGATCTTCCAACCTGGCATTACTACGAGAGCATCGAGGACCGCCTTCAACACAGGGGCTATAGGCCAAGTGAGGTGATGGATTGGATCGAAGCAATAATGCTCCGCAGTCAGCAGTTGGCGGGAGTACTTAAGAGAGCAGTCCTGCACGAGCTGGATAGACGCGGTGTTCCAAGCACACGGCGTCTCTACGACATCCAAATTTCTCCGGGATCATCGTTGGTCGATGACGCCTTCCGAGAAGCTCTCAAATACGACAAGTCGCCATGTCTCGATGATATCCTTGAGACGCTTAGCAGTAGCCAAGATGGCTCGTGGCGGCAATTCTACTCGCTCCTGCCTGACCGGGAGAAACCTCATTCTATCAAGGACCTAAGCTATCTCTTTTACGTTTTTCAGGTTGCCCGTCCAGCTTTGTTGGCTGGGATTCGATCCGGGAAACAGCCAAGTCCGACAGAATCAGCTTATAAGGATTCCACGCGCAGTGGCGAGCGACACCGTCCTGCTTCCGGCCGCAGATGCGGGAGGAAGGAGGATCAGATGCCCCGTCCATTGGTCATCAGTGTTGATGATCGTTCGGAGCGTAAAATATATTCAAAGGCCCACAGCATTTTCCTTAAACTCCCCAAAAGTCCAACTTACCCGGCTGACCCCACGTTGGTCCAAGTTTACACGCCTCGCCGGGTTTTTATTGACGGGAACAGAAAAGGCGAGCGCCTGTACTGGAACGATCCCAGCCCAGTGATGCCTCTGCTCAGTGATAAGAAGGCCTATGGTGATGGAGGGGATGCGGAGTACAGCAAGTACTCCCGAGAACTTCAGCAAATGGACTTTATCGCGAAGTTGTATGGTGCTGAATGTGCAGACAATATCCAGCGTTGGTCAAAGCAGGTTGGCTTATGCTGAGGTTACTCGGCCGAGTTGGTGTGCCTTCTCAGCCAGCTGGCACTAGACACAGGTTCTGGGCGGAAAAATGAAAAAATGATGTTGCAATTCGGTGCCATATCTAGGTGGGCGGTAGAAACCTCCAATATCTAAATTTCGATAGTGGTCAGATTTGAATAATTTTAATCCTCTGATTGAGGGCATACCATCTACCATACTATCTACGATGCTTATAGGAAATTCATATATTATATAGAAATATGTGGTAATTTTAGTTATTCTAGTCAAGTTCTAAAATATCAATTGGATATCTCTAGTGCTTAGTAGCTGCCTGGTCGTAAATCATTTTGAACCATGTGGGCAAAGGTGGATACACACTTGTATATCCCCACCACTTTCATACCAACCTCTGACAGAGATGATATTTCCCATATATATTAGCCACCACCAGGTGTTTTCGACCAACATTTCATATTTAGATAGAATAGATATGACACTATCTAGTACTAAGAGTGCTAGATGAATCCTAAAGTTCAGTGACTAATATGCAAGAAATCCTTACTAAACTAAACTAACTGATAAGTCTGATAGACTGAGACTGACAGTTTCACTAAATCCGAATTAGTTTGGGGATAGGGAAACTGAAGTAAGTGTGATTCACTAGGCTAGGCCGCTAGGCTGCTAGGCACCAAACGGTCCGAACCAAATCCAAAGAGACTTCGGTGAGGGTTGGTTCGGAGATTAGTGGTTCAGTTATTTAACAGTTAAACCATCCAGTGAAGTTGAGATCAAATGTGGAAAGAACTGGGAGCAGTTTGCTGTACAACATCTCTGCCACTAGATGAGAGGTCCCTTACGCGCACTAGCGGGATGAGAACCAAACGGGCCTCATCTGAAGCGGACCTGGAAGGATCTGGCAATCGTTCTGGACAGTGATGCAGCGGCTGTTGCGACGGCCGGTGGCCCAATCTTTTTCAGGAATTTGACCTCACCTCGCCGTTGCGACCCTGTGTGACTGTGTCTCGAAGTATGCCTGATCATAATGGAAGATAATGCCTGCGCAGAGCAACATCTCTGGCTAAATGACTTGAGTTTACTCGACAAGTTCTGTTGGGTTCTTTATGTATTCGATTTGTTATCAACCACCCACCTGCACGCACAGTCGGCCTTGGAAATGCTGGTACATCAGTGCACTCTTATAATGTTTTCACGCTAATGAGACATCCAGGCGTTCATTCGTCTCACCTCTGCAAGCGATTCTCTAGACGAATTGCCGAATTCTACCATTGCCATGCCGTCAATGCAGCACATCGAGGCCTGGGTCTCGACCGAGGCTGCGGTGTCGTCATTTGCTGGCACACTCGTCATGGTATCCCTGTACCGACGATGTATTGACCACACCATGTCGCAGATTAATCATCCACATGCCTTCTGGGAGGCGCATTACTCGATTGATAAAGCCATCAATCACTACCGAGGGAACTTAGTCTCTCACCACGTCAACGGCGACCTCTCCGACGACCCACGATCTCTCCCACTACGCAGGAACCTAGCCGCGGTCGTAATCACTCTACATGAGACAGCCCTGATCAAGGTACAGAAAAACAAGCTGCCTGCGTTCCTCGCGGCCAAGGCAATCACCAAGTGCATCGCCGCTGCCACTGACATTGCTATGGCCGTCCAGCTCGGTCAATGACCGACAGGCAAGAAGTGGGATATTTAGAAGTCATGACCGCTTTTCCGTGTGACCGATGACCATGGCAAATCCAAACCTGTTCGCGTTTGCTGGACCTAATCGGTAATGTCGACGTGGGTCCCTGCATTGACAACCTATTTGTGCTCGCCGCTGCCATGAACAAGCTTGTCAGTCCAAAACATATCCGTCCAGGACTTTTGGGAAAAGGGATGCCTGGGTGGCTGCGATTGAAGGAGCCGCCGATGCTAAATAGCTGCCTACAAGTGGTTGCCTCCACTGTGAGGAAACAAGAGACTCTTTATAGAAGTAGATAGATGACACTATGACCCTCGATAAACAGCATTTTTTTTAATTTCCATCTTAGCTCTTTATAAAAAGGCTAGATTCAATATACAGATAAGTATTTAGGTATTCCTATGTGGTTAAGAGTTGAAAACAGCTTTCGGGGCCTTGCTAGAAAGAGGAGTGTATATATTTCTCATCTAATGTACATTTATCATAGAATATTGATGTCTATATCCCCAGCCTGCCTTGGCCTTGACTCGAAGCTAACGACTAGTCGCCCCTGTGAGTGCTTCGATTCCCCAGCTCTACTCCCGTCTCCTGCTCAATGGCTTCACGTCTCTTCTTTTCGTCATATTTCTCGTCCAGTCCAAACTCCGTCACCAATTCCTTCCGCAACTCCACTTGTGGAATGCACGCGGCGAGGGGAAACGCGGCGAGGGCAACGCCAGCAAGACCTGCCAAACGAGCTTCAAGCATGACAGATAGACATCCAGGATTTCACGCTGCAGGGTGGGATTGTTGTCAAAGGTCTCAATGAAGATCTTGGTGACATGTTCATACGCCCCACCACGAGCCAGGAGTGCGCGGGTGGCCTGGTCGCTGATGTGAGACAGCTGGCTGTCGAACTTGGAGTTGAGCACGGCGGCGGGGATAGCGGCGCGCCAGATGGCCCCAGAACTTCGCACGAATGCCCAGCTGGCGGTAGCGATGGCGACGTCCTTCTCTGGCAGCGGAGCCTGTACAGCAGGCAGCGTGGCGGTGAGCGACAGCCCGCCGCCGATTCCGGTCATGATTTGGAAGATGACCCATTTCGCTGTACTCGACTTATCAGTCAGGAGGGTCAGGAGACCAACCCCGACGGCAATCAGACTGTAGCCGAGAATGATAGTTAGCTTGTACCGGCCGGTGATGGCGACCATGAGGCCACCCGCGATGCCAGCTGGCATGAGAGGGATCACGATGGCGAGAGTATCCACCCCGGACCTCATGGGGCTGGCCCGCAGCATCACCTGGAAGTAGATCGGTAGGAAGAACGAGAGCCAGGACACGATGATCCCGTGGAAAAAAGGTGAGAATGTAGGCCACCAGAGAAGTGGTGTTGCTGTACACGCGATGCGGCATCGTCGGCTCGCGCGCGATATATTCCTGATGCAGGCCGAACAGAATCAGGCCGAGAGCGCCGGCCAGGAGCGGGACGAGGGTGTGCCACGAGCTCCAGCTATACGTGGTTCCTCCCCAGGGTAACGGCAATCAGAATGGCCACAATCGCCGCAGAGAGGATCATATTCCCGGAGAAGTCCACCCGAGCAAGTCGGTCCTTGAGAGTGCCTTCTCGGTACCATTTCACCCTCAGAAACAGAGTCACCAGGACCAGCGCAATTCCCGCCACAGGGAGGTTGATATAGAACACCCACCACCAGGTCGTTTTGGTGACGATGGCGCCTCCCAGCACAGGTCCGATAAACGTGCCAAGGGCAAAAGTGCCCATGATGATACTCATAAACTTCTGTCGCTCCCGAAGGGCCACCAAATCAGCCGCGATGATATCAACCATCACAAGATTCCTCCGCCTCCAAGTCCCTGCACGATTCTCGCGGCAATTAGCATTTCAGTGGTGCTCGCTCCGCCACAGAGCCCGCTTCCTAGGCCAAAGAGGACGACAGAGATGATCATAGGGTATCGCCGACCGAAAATGTCGGACGCTTGGCCGGCAATAGGCTGGACCGCAGCCACAGCGAGAAAATACCCGTTGATTGTCCATATATAAAGCGAGCCCGAGTGCAGCTGGTCCACGATGGTTGGGAGAGCAGTGGCAGGAACTGAGGTGTCCGGGCAGCAAGAAGGATGGCAAAGCAGAGGCCTGGGAAAACGGCCCAGAAACGCCATCCACGATGTTGCTGCTGTGGAGGAGGATTGAGGGGATTCACAATGGGCTCGTCGTGCTTTTTGGAAATGGCTTGCGGTATGCGATCTTCAGGGAGGCTCTCGGCCATGACGGCTGTAGGCAGAGGATCGTAGGTTACTGTCAGTGAAAACATTCGAGACTGACGATTGGAATCAAGAGAAGGAAACCGCTCTGTAATACAGAATTGCGGCTTGTTGATTACCCCACCCCTTCGTTAATCCCATGCTGCGTACGTACAAGGACTGGAAGGGAAGAATGACTACGATAAGAATGGACAACTCGGGGCGTATCGGAGGCAAAGATTTAAAAGAGTTTCATTTGAGATCACCCGGTGAGTGTGACAGACAGGATACATCTATTCTTACTGCCCAATGAGGCTCCTAGGCGGGTTGCTTTGTCTGCAAGGACGGACATTGCCGGGCCGCGCACGCCGAAAAAGTACCATCCAACGAGTCATGCCAATAACAGACATTACAATCTACGGCAATTATAACGACTCATGACAATTTGATGGAAATACATAGGTGCGGTATGTTTCCATAACGAAATACATCATCATTTGGTGAGATATCCAGCCCATCAACACTTACTCATTCTCCTGACTCGCATCCCTCGGCTCCTTTCCGGCTTATACGCCGAGAAATAATCATCATAGACCATGTCTTCGGGCTTTTGTTCCGTCTAACTCTACATTACTGTATTTGCGAAGCCGCATGGCTGTGGTGATGTATAATCTACAGTATGCCAAACTGTTACATTGTTAGTTGCTCATCTTCAAGCATAGGGGATAGTACTCACAGCGTGCCAATGGACAGTCGGGCACCGTACCAACCTTGGATTTGAATGGTAGGTCCCGGAATTGGCCGAGTCCTGTAGCAAAATCATGGATTGGGGGTCGCGTCGTACCAGACTCGGCCAGCTACTGAGTCGGCCATCTGGTGAGCATGTGCGGCCACAGGTGCTTTTAATGGAGAGCAGTTCCTGAACAAGTCGAATACCTTGCGAGTGCGATCTTGCTCTCTGCATCGGTAGACGAGATGACCTTCTGTAGAGCAGAACCGTGCCTCTAGTGGGCTAGAAAGTATGATCATATTGATTACCTTGTGACATTAAGTATGAAGCATTTAGTAATACTTGGAAATCAGCCCTTTCTTATATTTTCCTAAAAGTATTAATTTGCTAGTCCTTGTGAACGCTGGCTGTCATACAGGTTTAGACCTTCATTCATAACCAGAGCCTGCAACAATCGTAGACAATCGGATATCAGCAAATAGTTCACCACTCGCTTCCTTCAGGAAACGCATGCTTCCAGCAAACATCATGTTTTCAAGCGGCTTATAAGGTTCATGGCCACACTCGAATCTCATTTGCTCAACTACTAACTCATCAGCCAGATGCAATCCCTAAGACAGGAAAGGAGAGTTCGTGTCTCACCTGCAGAGCCGAATGGGGTACTCTTTGCTTCAGGATGACCCATAATCAAAGCCAAAGTAGGCTCGTTCAACTCGACGACGCCGTCGGCCACGACGCGCAAGCACCGGCCTTCCGCATCAGTAGCAATGGCCGTTATGCCCAGGCGCCCATGCTTCTTATCTGCGTCGATGCGGAACCAGTCGTGGCCGTTGCTGATCTTGAAGTTGAGCTTGGGCTCGAAGCCCTCGACCGACTCGATAGTACCGTGGGAGAGAGGCTGAGGCTGTCAGTAATGTCCTTCTCAATGTGATGTTCTTGAGCGGAGGGAACGTACGACACCGACGAGCGTCGAGCCTGTGTAGATCTCCCCACAGGGCAATTGACCGGCGAGTCCGGCCTAGAGAAGCATCAGTCGGCCGCTGTATACGACATCCACTATCCCGTACCTTGATCCGAATGGCTGGTTGCGTGGTTGGGAAGCTCTCAAGGGCTAGGCCACCGGTTTTCGAGGGATCGGAGCTCATGTTGCTTAGAGATAGTTCTTAGCTGAGTAAAGGTGGAAGTGGGCAATTGTGTGGGATGACTGCGCCAGAGACTGTCATCTATCACCGGCTACTTGAAGGTAGTTATATCCACTAAGATGAAACCCAAAACTTGCGTCGAACGTGAGACAAGGGCTCGTTAACGGAAAATACACCACCGATGCTTGCTTCTACCTATTGTGTAACAGAGTCGTCCTCAAGCGGCTGAGTGCGGGCAGAGCGTTCCGCTTTTCACCGTGGATAAGCCACAGTGGTAAGCTGACATCACTCCCAAGTCATTCACCGTATCTAGTGAGAATCCAGGAAGATATGGTCAGCGAGGCGATATCTAAGTGTCTGTATATGTACGGATATAGGGCATAAGCAGTAAGGAGGATGAGCGGAGGGGTATCTCTATTACTGCTCTCTATCATAAGGCTAGCGTAGAAAATCAACTCAAGCTTTTGTGCGGTTACGAAGTTGCATCACCGTATTATACCAGAGGAGTTGTGCATATAATACGTGAGCCTCATAAGCCAGCCAGGGTAACATCTTGAAATCCCTTGTCGACTGGCTGCCGGGGTGGAGGTTAGAGCATTCAACACTGATGTATGTCACCCTGGCCATTCCATCGGACACCTTTTCCACTATGAATTCTTGGAATCCGCCGTCCATGAACCGCCACGGGAGACCATACAATGCTGCCTTGTCCACTGTTCGCACCAGCCCGTCGGGAAATTTCCAGTACATGACGGCTCCGGCTGTGTCGGTGGGACTATCTTGAATCGCGTCCCAGTTTGACGGGAACTCGGAGCAAGGCTCGGGGCTTTCTGGACCAAGAGCGTGAGGCTGGATAGAAGACTTCTGGTTCGTACTCCAGGTCCCAAGCATGAAGGCTCCCATGCTGTCTTGATCGCCGAATAGCAAGCTACCTGGCGCAAAGGACAATGGCGGCACGTCTTTGTCCAGGAACCACGCCTCCGGCCCGGCGGCCCGCGCATCAAGAAAGGCAGCAACTAGATTCTGCATCAGATGATGTGCGTCATCCTTCTCGGTGTTACTCTGTTCACTGTCAAATGCTCCGTACCCAACAAGAATGGATACAGGGACATCCGCTTGAAGAGCTGCGAAGGAGGGGACCCAGCGGGTTTGGTTGCCACCAGACCATGAGGCCAGCAGAGCTGACTTTTCCATCCCCCATACAGACTTCGGGACTGTTTCGCCGCTCTCCACGAGGTTGCGACATGCACTCGACTTTGGGAGTTCCGTGATGGAGATTCTCGAGCATGACCGGTCAAGGCGTCGCTTGCCAAGGTATGCGGCGACGATGCTGCCGGCCGCAGCTAATGAGACCACACCTGTAAGTCGAGGACGGTTTTGCATGAAAGTGATGATGCTCATGATGGCGGTGTGGATTGAGTTGCAAGCAAATAGGTCGGGATTTGGAGCATCTGAAGACACTGCAAGCGTATTCAATGGAGATTCAGCACCGTGTCACCCTGTATATATTAACGACGTCTAGGTCCAAAAGAGGTATTGAATCAATAGATGTTGACTATATGAGCGATACGAAAACTGCGACAGAGATGATGAAATGAAAAATGCAAGAGCCACGTCATTCCAGGGGTTGCTTACATTGTTAAATAAATATAACAAAAATGGACAAAGGATTATGACTCATCTATAACTCAAGCAACTATCATCAGCTATTGCCACTATTTCCACGTACAGGGTACAAACATCGGCTCGTTTTAGTATCAGTGATCACCTCCAACTCGTATGCTGTACTGCACTACTCGATAGAATTAAAGGAGTTCTTCAGGGCAACTTATTTGATCTTGCAGGACTAAAAATGCGGCATGAAGACGGACCTCACTAGTATGAATCATTCCAGGTATCACCAGCAATTCGCTTGCATAAACACCTGCACCCTTCCCTTCAGGTATTCTCTCAGTTATTGACAGTCACCGAGTATCTCAGATCATACAACAGCTATTTCAGTCAATACAATATGCACGCTGGACATCCATTTGAATCATTATTCATGGGGCCGGTGTGGCCGGGATGGTAGCCTCCAACTGCCTCCAACTGCCTCCAGCGGCTCGGCATTAATCAAGGTTGGGCTCGAGACGCATGCTGAGTTTGCGCTGTCAATGGGCAATGGCATCTCCATGTGGCCACATGGCCTACGGGCCCTCCATCAACTCGGCTATCTCCCTGCGATGCAGCGTGACACAGTGCCAGTGAACCGTTCTTTGGGCCGGGGGCCGGATGGCCGGGTGATACACGATAATCTATTAGATACCGATGTTGAGAGAAAGACACAATCTCCCGCAGATCCTGTATGACGGCTTGCCCGATAAGTCATTTGTCCATACCAAAGCGATCAACGAGAATGTCAGGCAATTTCCAGACCGGGTTGAGGCCTGCCTTGCAGACAGCACAGTTAGGTCTGGTGACATGGTCCTCGGTTGTGAAGGGGTCCACTGCTTGCGGAGCTTCATCTGGGATCAGCAATATCGACAGTGCCTCCGGGTTCTTCAGAGAGAATTCTGACCTGTACTGGGCCCTCAGTGGTAGTGGTCCGGGCACCTTTACCGTTCTACTCTCCATGACAGCCCCGGGCTGCAAGAAGACGGTACCATTGGCGGGGCTACATTGACCTTTGACGATAGCAAGGTTGGAAACGACCATTTCTGGGACGCAATTGGGAGTTTTATCTATTTATCTAAACTAAACTAAACTATATCTAACTATGGTTAGTTAGTATGACCCTAGCTTGGCCTATCTAGGCCTAGTAGTAGGTTCTATCGTGAAACTCTTACTAAATTAGAATAGATCAAATTTAGTCCTAATTTCCAGAAGCTAACGTGAAATCATAGTAGTTTAGTGCTAACTAGGGCTCATCTCACATAAACTTAGCTGAATACAACTCTATACTCGCGATTACTAATTTACTATAACCATATCTCTATTTATAGAAGTCCTGTACTTGCTACATACGAAGACTAAAGAGCTTCTATTTTTATCTTTTTATATAGCTATTTTAGGTTTGCATTCTCTCCTCAACCCAACGCCCCCACACTTCCTCCTCCCCAGAAAGTCTATACCATACAATGCTACTGGGAGTGGTCGGTAAAGTCGAATATTATTACTTAATTAATCTCTTGTTATAAGGACATTGATTTCTCAGTTGTCCAGGTTTGGGGCAGTCTCTGCAGGCCGAGGCCCGAGGGCGCCCGTTGAGAGTGTTTCTGCATCTTCTTCTTGCTCAGAAGGGATATTTATGATCCTACAACCTGATTCCTGCGTTGAAATGATCCCCTAGTTAGTGTCCCAGGCAACCATTTTCATCAAAGTTCAAGGCTCCCTGCCTATTCTTTCATACGATGCACACTGGGTTGCTCGATGTACGATTGAACCTCCTCTAGACTGTTTGGCTGGCCCTCCTGCTCACCCGGCATCGTTGTCGTAATCTGGAGAAGATTGATTTGCCATACTCCTACGTCATACGCCGTATTAGTTTCCAATGTCCGATCCTGTACGAGATTGATTACGTTTATAGATCGACTTTGGAGCCCTGTTGACGGCAGTTCTGTGTTGTTTGATGCTCTATTTCTCAAGGCACATTATTCCCATTTGAAGGAACAGACGTTTGCCATAGAAATCACAATATGATCTTATCACCGCTCTCATGTACGTTTATGTATAAATAATAGAGCAGAAGGGAGAGGCACGAACGAAGAGTTGAGATACTGGTAGTACACACAGGTTGTCTGGGTTACAGAGGAAAAGCATCACTCCATGCACCGCAGCTCCCTGATAACTTCACTAAAGAAAGGATGCCTCTTGCTTCACTGAATTATGGTCAATTGCTGCCCGTGGATGTCTCTGGGCGTATAGTCCAGTGTCATGAAGCTGGCCTTTACAACCTTAGGCTGGCAGTTTTCCATTACCCAGTGCGCAAACATATCCATCCCAGCACATGCCCCAGAGGCAGTCCAGAAGCATCCGTCTGTGACCCACTGCTGGGAGTCATTCCAATGGACATTCGGGTACAGTAGCCGGGCTTGGGGCAGAAGCACGTGGTTGACAGTGGCATCCCTACCATCAAGTAGCCCCGTTTGAGCCAGCACCAAAGCGCCCGTGCAAGTTGTAAATATGGCCTTGACCTCCTCTGATCGACGTCGAATAAATGATTCAAAACACTCCAATAGGCGGTAGTCCGGCGATGGTCCACCGATTAATAGATAGTCAAGAGGTGGACATGTGTCGCAGGTGGTTGTCGGCAGTGCCTGAAGGTTGCCGGTATGTTGGACGGGCTTCAGCTCACTACCAACATAGTAAAATTCAATATCGAGGCCGGCAGCTGCGGTGTCTTTGGAGACCTGACCGCTCTGTTCCATGACTTCGAGGTACGGCCGCGAGCATGAGGAGAGGATGTCCACTGGCCCAGCGACGTCGAGGGTTTGGTAAGGAACCATTAAGATTCCGAAACGAATGGGTGACATTATGAATGGTCTTTTATTTTTTTATTTTATTTTTTTTATTCGACAGGGAGGTCAAAGGATCAAAGGATCAAAGGATCAAAGGATCAAAGGATCAAAAGGTGTGATCATCGATCAGCATGCAGTCGACTTGGTGGTAGTGGACCGCATTTATAACACTAAGACTGCTGTGTCCGTCAACCACGCGCAGAGTACTTACAGCTTACCTTGGTCTCGGACAAATCCGGCATAGGCCTTTGGGTTATCGCCTAGATCATCAGAAGGTGTCCAATCTACAGCATTGTTGTTCCTGCATGACTGCTTTGTGAGACAAGGTTCCCGAAGTTCCCCACAACCCCAAACCTTTCCACAACTCCTTGGCGGTATTTACTGCCCCAAGCAGTTAGGCTAGGATTCCAGGAGATATACGCGTATTCTGACGGAGTTTCAGAGCCTTTTTCTGGCTGTAACTGTTAGAAAATACAATACCGCGATGAATACAGATATGGAGACCCTATCCTAACTGGGATATAGTCCGGACACCCTTTTGGCCTAGTGGTATAGATATTTTGATAGTAACTGACGCCCAGATACTCCCCGAAGTGTGAAAGGCATTCTCCCTTTTAACTGACACCCTTGTGGTTTGCTAAAAACCAGCGAATCATGGGGAAAGGGCTCTATCCTCATCGACAGTTGTAAGGCTAGAAGTAATGTAGACTACTTTGTAGCTTTGCTGCTGCCTGCCGATGGTGGAGATTTTAATGGGAGACACCTCTGCACCGCTGTATATTTGCTGCACTGCTGTTAGAGACGCTGAGGTAGTAAATGACAAAGTGCGAAGCCGCCGCTGACTGAACACAGAGTTGAGTCATATTTAGGAGTAGGAGTCAATGCTAAGGTCCTTGACCATACTGTGAGTAAACAATATATTAGTCTCCTAGTCACAGTTAGCTATTCTAGAGTAGGCAGCAAGAAGAACAGGGCAAATGGGGATACCATACTACCTGATTCATATTACCATTTGGTACATTTCTCCGCCATTACACGAGGCTTTGGGAAGCATTAAGTAACAAACATTAGTAGAACATAACGTTCTAGAATACAGTACCACCGATGACATACTCCAGCTCCCTGTACGGAACAAGGGTAGTTTCATTTAACGCCCTCTTTGCTGCTGAGAGACAATTTCCGAGGTCATACAGTATACTTTGGGACACAACATGACACTGATATTCTCAATTCTATCGACATTTCGATGTGAATGCACTTGTAGTTCTGAGCTGTTTTGAGCTGTTTTATCCGCAGCCAAAGTGGTTCTCGGAGCAATGTCGGGTAAAACATACAAGTACGAATTGCAGCCTAATTCTGCTTCGAATAACAGACAACTTGCCGGAGACTCCACTTTTGAATGGAAGTCTTCTTCGACCTTCCTGTCTAGCCGCCTAGTCGCAATCTAGTTAGCTGCTAAGGGAGCGAGGAGACGCTGATGGATCTGTTGATCTCCATGGAGCAGCCACTTGTTTTAAACTTGGGGCCAAACTCGTAGTGGTTTGTGGCACCTGCTCAACTAGATAATCTCATTACTTTTTCGGCCTGGCGCTGCATCTTGTGCGCTGTTGCTAGGCAGCTACTTTAATACATCCGTAGCTTGGTTTCGCGTACTACCTCTCGTACTCGTATGTGGATTTCTAAATGACACCGGCTAGGGCATTGAGAATTAGAGATAATAGCACCAAAACAAGCAGTGGTGCTAGATGAACACCATGTCAGAAGTTCCTGCTGTGGTGAGGGTTAACTCCGCCTAACATTAGAAACTGAAATAATGAAAGGGGAATTTCACCACATTTTCGTGTTTCCAGATGTGAACCAGATCTAAGCTCACCAAAGTATGTTAACCCTGGTCCGTACACTGTGCATTCAAGCAAACCCTTGCCTCCGAGCTGTGGACCCTTTGATGTGGATAGGTATCCTAGTATTAAGTATACCTTGTGGCAGTGCTAATGTCTCAGGAGACTGTGAAATGATGTCTATCTTGCTTGCGTCCATGTGCCATACTTGTCTTATTTATATTAAGCGCCCAGGACGGCTCAAAAGACGAGTCAATCATATAGCAATTCGGACGCGAGTCAACCATGTCTCTTCTTGCATTCGTGGTGTCTTTTTCCTACCTCTATCTAACGGGCACGTTAGTATTTGATACCGTCCATTGGCTCCTCCATAAATGGTCCAGATCACCGTGGAGGTTCCTTCGTTGGCTTTCATACTGCCACCAATTTCATCATCTCTACTACAACCGCTCGCTAAAGTTCAACGATCGATACTCACGACAGAATGCCTGGATTGCATTACCCCTTGAAATGCTCTGCAAAGTCTTTGGAAGCATAGCAGGATGGCTACTTGCCCGGCACTTGATGGCGTATAACCAACAAACCATCGACACTGCGCCTTTACTCGTGGCGTCCGGATTCGAGATTATACGAACACTTGTTGTCATTGCCATGAGCGGTCGAGACTCGAATCATATCGCCTTGGACACCGTGCCTAAAGACCATAGCTGGCTTTTTGTTGGACCCGAGTACCACGCCTTACACCACGTCCATCCCGAGCGATACATGGGCTCGATGGTCAAAGTATTTGACTGGGTAGCGGGAACTGCATACTCTCTGCGGGGCAAAAGGATCATCCTCACAGGCGGCTCGGGTGCGTTTGGCTGCGCAATAGAGAAACAGCTCCTGTCTGAAGGGGTGGAGGATATTAAGAAGTTACACTTCGGAAAAGACTGGACTCACCATGACGTCTCTGGAGTCAGCCACTTTCTGGAAAAATCTGATATCCTTATCTTAGCACATGGTACCAAAGGGAGGGATGCCATGGATGCTAATTGCAAGTCGACCATGCGCCTCATCGAACTCTTCCTCGAACGCAAAGCTGTTGGCAATACTCGCCAGAGCAAGACGGTCCCGGAAATATGGTATGTAGGCAGCGAGATTGAAATTCACCCTGCATGGGGGAATCCAGAAATGCAACGATACTCCGCCTCAAAGCGGGCCTTCCTACCTTATGCTCGAGCCCTATATGACGACCCTCGGGTAATTTACCGTCACATTGTACCAGCGGCCTTTGAATCGTCTATGGGTAAAGCAATTGTTTCACCAGATTGGGCTGCTCGTGTGGCACTATGGTGGATTCATCGTGGAGCCTATTATGTTCCTGTCACCTACACGGGACTCGCTTTTTTGAACTTCTTCAAGTTCCTTCTTTTGATTCGCCCATGCACAAGGGCAGATTGTGAGTAGTAACACAGAATATCTTTACAATTGAGTTTACGCAGTATATAGATGTTTAACTATGTTCATAGTTTTCTGTGTATGTACATAGCGAATAGGGTGGAGCTATATAGGGAAGTATCTGAAGTATTCCCTACGAAGAGTTCCCATTTTCTTCGATATATTCTCCATTTCAATTGTTTCTTAAATGATATATACCAGTCCTTTGATATCTATAAAACGGAAATAGTTTTTCCTTGCTCAAAAACCACAACCTAAAAATAGAGGTTGCTCTAGTGAGGTGGTAAGGCCTAGTAATATCTAAAATTTTAATGGTATAACTGATGCCCCTATGGATCTGACCCTGCCCTGCGGCCCTGCCCGTAACCCGGTGCAGGTTCCTGACCTAGAACTGAACTAACTGCTATGGGTGTGGTGAGAGTTGGATTCGATTTTAGCGGCTCGGTTATGTAATTCTATACGTATTAGAGATTTGGGTCGCCATATACCCCTCTAGTAAGGGTTCGAAGTATTATATAGTAGTGGTATTAGATACTGCCATATCTAGATATATATATTTTGAATATGAAGTATTACTGGGTGGGTTTACCCATAAGTCCATGACTTTCTGTACGTATATAAATTCTAATATCCTTAGTATATGGCAATTCGAATCATTCATTATCCCTACTATATGATGATTTTAATATTACACCTGTATATGCGGGTGTTAAATACACCTTAAAAGTCTAATAAGGTCTTAGATATTTTTTAAGACCTTGTTGAACTTTCCCGAGACCTTGCTGAACTGCATGCCCACCTCTACGAGACCTTTACATGGGCCAGACGTCTTGGCCAAATCTACTGCCTAAGAAGGCTAGGGTTACTTTAGTGTAAGGTCAAGATCCGGAAAATGTGACACGAGCCAGGATGTCTTGGCCAAATTTACTGCCTAAGATGGTTAAGCTAGGCTGCCAATGTTTCAGAACATTTGCTATTTACTATTTGACACCTACATATTTCTAAAATGTGAGAGGCTCTTTTACTTCGCTGCAATTGTGCTTTGCCATTTAATCAGAAATTCTTGCAAAAAGAGCGATATGCCGATTAGCAGTTATAAGACGGAAATCTTCTAGACTAGGCGAGACAATCCAAGGTGAAACTAATACAGAGTACACAGTCTTGATACACCCAGAGTCGTCTGGCATATTTTATGCATAATCCTTCCCTCCTTGGAAACTTCCTAAGTGAAATTGGCCCTAGACTCAAAATAGGTCGGATTTATTATTACCATGCTAATATCACAGATAAGTCAAACTGCTTGTTTTCCACCCATCATAATCCGCATTACACTAACTAGTAAATCAAATGTCGCGTTGCCCAAGCTAAGAAGTGCTGCTCTTACATACCATCTGTTTCCGATCACTTTTGACTCATCAATGTAGACAGTAACGTAATTCCCGGGTGAGCCGGCCACCCGCGTCAGCCGGCCACCCTCATCGAATTTCAACGCGTTTACACCTTCGAAGCTATCCAAACAGCTACCATGCCATCAAAACCGCGTCAAACCCCTGGAAAATTGGTGGAGCAAGAGGGAAGGATTTAACTAGCAATATCTTCTTTAACAAAGAATGAAATTTCAAGCATTCGCCGCGCTGCAGAGATATTCAATGTGCCTAGATCTACCCTCTAAGACTGACTGAATAGATGCCAATATCAAATTAAAAAATGCAACCATAATCACTGACTATCTCCTACACAGGAAGAATCATTAGTGGAATGGATACTATCTAGGGATCTATGCAGAGTGCCTCCTAGGCCATCTTATGTGCAGGAAATAGCTAATATCCTTCTCTAAGCAGACAATCCCTCTGGATTCAAACCTATTAGTAAGAACTAGGTATCTACCTTTATTAATTAATGTGAGGAGATCAAAACTTAATATATTTAATAATATAATTATAGTCAAGCTTAATGTGAGGATCCAAAGATTATTAAGGGGTGGTTTGACAGGCTATAACAGATCTAAATATAATATAGTATTTCCTATGAAGATATTGTTACAACACCAACACAGCCGCGTTAGTGTAAGGCGGATGTGACAGGCAGAATCCCAAGGGCTATCAACAACCAACTAATCTTGAAATAGTCACCTAGCAATCTGGGTGAACACCTAATTCAGAAGAACTCTTCCTCGCAGAAAAATAGTTTAGTTATACACTACTATACCATATAGGTAACCATCACTACTAGTCACCTATGTAACTAATCCCTGGTAAAGACTAGTTGTTATGGAAGATAATTTATATTTACTAAAGAAGTATTAAATATAGCTACTATATTATATAACTAACTACCATGTACCACAGCTTGGCAATAGTAGATAGGTAGATATAATAGATGGTATATTAGTATTATTAATATCTACTAGTATACTATTCTACTATCTATCCCAACTACCACCCAGAGGGACTAAG